>APFE031409854.1:238771-260309 GCA_000404065.3 Pinus taeda | reverse complement strand
CCATTGTATGCTCATAATAACAATGTAATAGTTAATATATGTTAGAAGTATGTGGGCTCCTGAGTATGGTATGGACATGACAAGATATGAATATGAATGTACTCCCCTCCCCAATTGATGGTATTGGAAATTTTATGAAATGAGGAAGAGAAATGTTTTTCAACCAATTATCATTCTAGCTTTTTATGGAATTCTATGGTCAAAAGTTAGAAAATGACGTACCTTAACTTACTCTTTGGAATGTATGAGTTGTATGTGTGGTGGCTGCAAAATTCTGATCATATTCTTCTTCAAGTAGCTGAACAAGAGGAGTCATGGATGAGAGATAAGATGACTTTTTATTGCTTCTACTGAATCTGCTCCAAAATGCTGAAAATAATAGTCTTCATGTCTTCACAACTCATTGGCACAATTCCTACTATGTGAAAGGATGTTCTGATGTCGAACATAGTAGGAAATTGTTGGCTTAGTGGCCATTCATGGATGCCACTAGTCAACACGAGAACTCTCACCATTGATGACAATGAGAGTCAAGATGCCCAAACACATCTTGTTAGGTACGAATGAATTTGTCGATGTGAAGTAACCTAGAAGATCTGATGAACAAGGGACATTAATGTATTCCCATTGTTTATTAGCATGAGGACTTGCCATTAAGGCATGCAAGCCTCAAGGTGTTTTTACAAAGAACTTTAGACTCAAAGGACTATGGACTCAATAATTTGCATTGAAGCAGGGCTTATTTGCAGAATGAAAATGACAGGAAATGGAAGATGAAAATGAAAAATGGCAATGGAGAATAGAAATGGCAATGGGCAATAAGCATATGAATGAGCCTCTTGCTTTTATTTGTGGGTTATGAATGGACAAAAAGAAATGGAAAGTGGATGTGAATGGAAAAGTATGAAGTGAAATGAGGTGAATGGTTTATTATGAAGTATGGATGTGATGGATGGATGTGGTGGATGGATGGATGTGATGGAGACAATAATATCTGAAATTTTTTCAAATGTTTGGATCTAATTTTGCATCAACATGTTTCCTCTTTGTTGTTGATCATCCTCTTATGAAACAAATTGGTCTCTTAGAGAGACACCATTCTTTTGTAGTCATTTGTCCTTCCTCCTGGAACTTGCAAACAAACTAATACTTCTTCTGCAATGGAATGTAAGATTATCAAAGGAGAGAGGTGATCAATCTCTCTAGTTATGATATTTACACACAAAACTAAGAATTTGTATTAATGAAACAAGTTCTTAAAAGAAAAATCAAAAGAATTTATACCTGCTTTGGAATTGGTGCCCAAGTTGAATGTTGCTTCTTTTCAGCGATTTATTTCATTATTTTCCATTTGAAAATCTAATGATGGATTTCTTGTTGTGTATATCTTTTTGAGATCTTTCCAACAGTACTTAAATCATCAAAATCTGATTTTGTATGAGAAAGATAGGCTGATTTGAACAATGAGATTTTTCTGGCTGCGGAATTGGACTTTAGCTGAGGAATGTGCACGGTTTCTGTAGCTAACAATCTTGAATACAAATTTAGCCATTCATCTTTCATTATCAGTCCAAAATTAATCAATACCTTCAGAAAAGTAAGCAAATAACTTATTCATTTCATTGATTCAAAATTATTAAATTTATTTTTTTTGACATGCAGCGACTTAGTGTGGCGACTTAGTGTGGCGACTCAGTGTGGCGACTTAGTGATAACACACAATTTGACTTCCCTTTGATCGAGGTATTTTTCATCAAGTTGGACCAAATGAATAGGACACCATCCAGGTACTGACATTTCCCCAGCTACTCATGTGGCTTGTTTTGCTTGATGACACCTGCAACCTAGAGTTTAACAAAATAGCTGCGGAAAGTTGAATCAGTTGCGGAAAGTGGCTGAATTCCGCAGCTAATGAAAACAGAGTGTAGAAAATACTGTGAAGAGAGGTTATCATTTGCAACACACCACCTTGAAGAGAGGTATGGAACATTTTCTGCGTTCACCAGACCTGCATCTTGTACTATATTAATCTCATATTTAACCTGACCATTAATTGTAAATATGCCCCAACGTCTTTCAAAATTTCCATGCGGAATGCTCCTTTAGACTATCAAGATCAATGATGCTAGGTATGGACTTGAAACGCTTTTAGAAAGTTGCCAACATTCTTGAATTCAAGACCCAACTCAATGGAGGGATTTGCAGGGTTGACTAAACCAGAATTTCGGATGACAAAACCTTCCTCCACAGTGTAAAGATCTGACTGCACAAGCAGTAAATCTGAAGTTGCCTTCACTGGGAGAAAGCGTGATCTTGGAACATTGACACCAATTGCACAATAAAAAAAAAACTTATAGCAGCACCTACAGCCGTTTCAATTTGAAGCACCTTTACCCTATCTATTTCCTTTGGATTTGGAATTATCTCCATTTTAAGAGCATCAGCCTCCACAAGCCTCTTAATCGCCTTCGATTTCACCCATAAATTATTGGTAGAAGATTTTGAACTTTTCAATCGACTTGAACTCACCAACATGCTCCTCTGGAACCTGTGCAATCTCTAGAAGCTGAACTCTACCTTCATAAGAGATAAGCATACCACCTTTTAGCTCTGCAAGCATTTTGGGAGTGGCTGTGTGCATGGACACAAGAACGTTTATAAAATGGTTGTGGATTAGTTATTAGAAAACTGGCAGTAATCCTAGACAAGATTCAAAATACCATTATCATCAATTAAAAATAGAGTGACGTTGTGAAGAGCCATGCCCAACCAGATCACGAAATGGAGTTAGACATTGCCGTATTCAATTCAGATTGTTATTAAACAGGTGTTGGATTGCAACCGGGTGGCATAAGGGTAGAATACGTGGTGGCAAAGGGTGTAAGAGGTGGTAGAGGTAGAGTAGGTGTCAGCATAGAGCCGAATTAAATCATTGTCTGCTCATTTAATTGAAAATTCCATTTTTTTCACGTGGCAGTCAAAAATGCGCTCCAAAGAACCGCAAATTTCACCCAAACTGCCATGAATCTCTTCAAACGGTTTCTAGGTTATCTAATTGACCCACCTGGGAAAAAAACCCTTGTTTTCTTTTCTTCAAATTCGCCACTGTTTGGTCAAATCAAATGTTTGAAATTTGACATTTTTCAGTTGTTTACGTTTTTCTGAGTTTCACTGTTCTGCATTCGGCCTGTAGAATTTTCAAATTAGTGGTTAGATGATAATACTCTATTCATTCTCATACATGTCAAGCTGTCAACCATAGGATTCAAAGCACTTCTTAAGACTAGAGTATATATGCCCTGCACCAACAGAATCTCCCCAAAAAAAACTATCCCGCCTCTGTATGCAGGGAAGCCCATTCCTAGGATAGATGAAACATCAAGATCTGATGCTTTAATCACAATCCCTTCATCCAGGACCCGGCATGTCTCATTCACAACTAGGAAGAATATCATCTCCAATATTTCCCGGTCAGTGACAACAATAGGCTTTCCACTAGGCATTATTTTAGAAAAATTTCTTGCCTGTTCGATGATCTCTTTGACCTCAGGTGCTGGACGAGCTCTCCTCTTCTCATCATATATATAGTAGCTCTTAGCATTCTTTTCTCCAGCTCGTTTATTTTCTATCATAAGCTCAGTTAGTGGTGTCTTGAAGGTTCGATCTCCAAAGGCTGTAACAAATTCCTTGCCAACCTCAATAGATACTTCATATCCAACAAGATCTTGCAATCTGAATGGACCCATTAGCATTCCAAAATTTGTGATGACTTTGTCTATTCTATAAATATCTACACCAAGAATTTCCAACGTGTGAACCGATTGAGTGTATGGAAAGAACATTCGATTGACAACAAAGCCGGTGCAATTTCCCACCACTATAGGGACTTTCTTTAAATTCTTTCCAACATTTATAAGGCCAACAATAATCTACGGTGAATTTTTCTATATTCGAACAATTTCAAGGAGTGGCATCACATGCACAGGACTGAAAAAATGTGCCCCTACTATACAGTCCTGAACATGTGTTTTTGCACCAATGAGATTGAGATCAATCGTAGACGTATTAGAGGCCAAGATGCTATGTGCACGACAAATCTTTTCCAGGTCACTAAATATTTCTTGCTTCAAGGAAATTTTCTCTATTATAACCTCTATCACCATATCGACATTCCTGAATTCTGCATAATCTACAACTCCCATGATCAGAGACATAGTCTTCAAAGAAAACATGCTAAAAACAGGACTTTCACTGAGGTGTTAGGCTGCTGTTAAACCTTGAAACAGCTGCAGAATCAGGGCACTTTCCGCAGCTAAGTTGCAAAACCTTATTAAAATAGGATACAATGTTTCGAGGACCACTACAAACCATAACCAGTCAATTTTGGACAATTTGAACCTATCCAAGTAGTTGAGTTCCATTTTTTTTTTTTTGAATCAAACGAAATGATGAAGTTTATTTTGTCTCCTTTTTTTTTTTTTTTAACATAACAATTCTTTTTCTGATCCTCTAGATCACACAAAGTGTAGGAGGAGAGAATACTCAAGAATTATTAATTTTTTTTTACTTAACAATCATTTTTTTGATCCTCCAGATCACACGAAGTGTAGGAGGAGAGCATACTCAAGAATTATTAATTTTCTTTTAGATGTAAGAAATAAGGTCTCCTAATTTCACTACCCCGGCAAGGGCGCCAAAAATGTCTAGTCAATTTAACGTCTTAAATTGCTCTACATAAATCATCAATCTGGGTATCGTAAACTGATGAAGTGTGGTGCACCATATGTGCTTAGTTAACCTTTTTCTTACTTCGTTGTTTTATAGTTTATGTTGTTTTTGGGGTTTTATTCTTGTTGGTTTCCTAAAGTGTCTAATGCAAATGGAAATCCTATTCTAAGGTCTTAAGAATACTTTTAAAGGACAAGTATGGATAGATATTTCAAGACAAGGCCAACACTTAGCACTTCAAAAGATCTTAAAACATGTTATTGATGGAATTAGTACTCAAACAAAAGTGTAAATATGCAGCTACTTCAATCAAAATAGAATGCAATAACCAAACAATGAGCTAGTGACTATGAAACCCAGTATCCTTGCTGATGTATAAAAAGAAAACTGAACTTAAAGCAATTCAAAAAATGTAAGCAAAGTAAACTAAATCATATTACATCAACTCATATTCTGACCCCTCACCTTTTGACTCGCTCTAGCTATAGGAGGCAATCATAAACAAATTGAGTAATCTGATATCTAAATTGTAGGAAAGTAAACTAAATCATACTACATCAAATGATATTTTGATTCCTCAGTATTTTAGTCGCTTGGCTATAGGAAGGTAATCATAGACAAATGGAGTAATATGATATCTAAATTGCATGAAATTAAATTGCATAAAATGAAACTAATATTAAACTACTCATTCATACTTCAATCCCTCACCATTCGACTCGCTTTGGCTATAGGAGATAACTGAAAATGACATGAGTAGTCTAATATCTATCTTGCATTAAAGTAAAGGAACAAAACAAAACTGAAAGAAATAAACAGTGCTGGAATTAGAACTAAGAAAATAAATCAGCAGAAGGACAAGATAATTCCATCATGTCATTAGTCATTAAAAAGCTATGTGCATTACTAATCTACGATCAAGCGGTTGAACACACTTGCATGAATTAAAAATCTAATCTATCGAACTTGAAAGCAATCAAATGACATAATGAAATCAAAGCAAAATTTACAAAATAAAACCTACTCTACCTTAGATTCTAATATGCTCCATGACATCTACTTCACATCTCCTTCCATGTTGAGAACATCAAATCTTTATTAAAATTCTTCAAAATCACAAAGTGCAACAAAGCTCTCTAAAGCTTTCAAAAGCCATCAAGGAAGAACTACAAACTTCAAGCTAACGAACTCACAAGCTAAAAGACTAATAAGCTAAGCTCTAAATTGAGACTCAAGAACTAACAAACGAAGGAGAGGGATCTCCTATTTATACAAAAAAGATAAGAAGCCATCTCATTAATGAGAGTCCATGAATCTCTCCCTTTACCTCTAGATTCCTAATCAAAATAGGAACTGATAAGACACATGTCTTCTTAGAGTTACAATACAATTAGGAGATTTGACACATATTGTCATGATCCCATGATTCTTTCCACTCAAATAAGAATTTGGCCTTAGAGTGCCACATAAGGGTCTTCTAGAAGCCTCCTTTCAACCTACACATGTCAACAATCTCAACCCATTTGTTAGGTATAAGCTTATGCACATTATTTCCTAATTTTTAACCACAAATTCATTTAAAAGGCTTAGAATTAATAAAGTTTGGAAAAACATAACTGTGGCCCAATGATAATGAAAGTGGGATGAATGTGGTGACATAGTAGTGAAATGGAGGTGATATAATGGACATACTAGTGAAAGTGTAATGGAAATGAATGACATTTTCAAGACTCAACAATGAGTACCAAGTTGTAGAATTAATCACTAGGAAAGGTAAGAAAGTAGTAGATATACCTATCTTTTATCTTGATTTTTGAATTGGAGACAATGCAATATGGGAGAAGGGGATGTGTTAAGTAAGCCCAAAAGATTAGATGATTAGACCAAGTTAATGAACCATATAAATGGAAATGTTTCTTACATTTAATATCGAGTATAACAAATAACAACTCATATATTACAATAAATGGTATGTTTTTATATCAATATTAACATTATGTTATTGCAAATACAATTAGATGTATCCCATAATAAAGAATGTCCCAATGATTGTGCATTGTAAATAGAAATTAACATGAGTATCTATATCAGAGAGTTAGAGATCACTCAAAACCACATTTTATATTCAAAGGTTCATGGTAGCCTAAGAACCACTTTGTAGCATTTGTGGTTCACAGTAAAACATAACCACTTATTAAAGTTCAAGGTTTATGGGTGTATAAAACCACTATTAATCGTTAAGCACCGACAAAAACGCATAATAATGTAATGATTAATGGTACACCACAAAAATACAAGATGATTTATCATTAGGAGAAGTAAAATGAAGTAATACACCCCAAAGAAAATGATGACATGAAGAATAAAGTTCAATGTGAATGCAACCAAATGAATTCCAATTGTAGGAAGACAAATGATGGAGATGAGGAAAGCCTAAGGAATAATAAAACTCATGATGATGATATGACCCACATGAAGGCCAATACAACAAAATGAAGCACATAAGAACACTAAACAACAAGATAAATATTTATGGGGAGTGTTAGAGATAAATTTTATGCAAATGTTGTTGAAGTGTCTAAGGATGTAGTGAAAGGAAAAAGTAATTCAAATTAGAAAAAAAGAAAACATAGAAATAATTTTGAGACAAACATGTTAATTTGTTTCCTAAACAAAAAATGACAAATGACACTTGTGAATAATAATGTGAATGAAACGTAATAACATCACTAATGAACTTAAAATTTGAATGGAAATGGAAGAGGTGGAAATCTAAGCCATCATCCTACATTACTTCCTTCTTCACCATGTTGGGTCATCCTCTAAATAGTGAATTGACTTTTATGGGACATTACTATCACTAATCCTAACCCAAGAGTTATAGGGTGGGATCAAAGGAAGAAAATTTATGGAAAAAATAGAAAAATTCAAATGTTTACACTGTTTTTATAATATATGCATCATCTGTTATCATTATTACTTATCACACACTTACACACATATATCGGAGAGAGAGATCCTCCATCATAAGGCATTAAATAATTGTAAGTCTCAATTGGACCAGCACACCAGGGAGTATATTAGGGATCTATATTCTTTTTCATCATGAATAAATGGTTAAAGTATATATAAATCTAGGCTTATCCTAGATCAGGAATGATATTATTCCATAGGCATAAATAATGGAATACAATGGAACACACACACACACACACACACACACACACACACACACACACACACACACACACACACACACACACACATTTGTTATATTTAATTACAAGGAGACAAGTCATATTTATCACAAAATAGGAGATGTCAAGCTCATAATTTGTTGGTATGCAAACTCAAAAAACAAAGAATGAAACATAGTACATAAGATATACTAGCATAGATGATAATTATTATTTTTTTTAAATTAACATAATTTATGTACACAAGCACCCCTCCCTTGCCTTAAATTAAATATAGGAAGTAAACAAAAGAAGAAATGATTCTTGTCAATGAAAATATCTAAATTATCCAAGTACAAAATATTTGAGGGATTACTACTAGTTAGTGTGGTGTTATTATTTGTAATTGAAATTGTAGAGGAAAAATAATATATTATACTTGTATTCATTGCAAAAAAGATAGATTGCAACAAAAATAGCCAAATAAATAACTATAGCACCACAAAATATCATACCTTTTGTTAGTGGAAGCAATGTTCAGTTGCCAAATCCAAGGGGAAAATTGTAACTGGGTAGAGATCTAGTTACACATAACTTCAAAAGACATATCATTAAATTATTTCTACTTTATATAGTACTATATAGCTATTAAGAATATTCTAGAGAAGGAAATTAAGATTAGAAACAACTTTCTATCAATACTTCTTACGTTTATTTCTTGTAAACTACTACATGGGCTTTACTTATCAGAGATTTCCTCCATACATAGAAATACATAGCAACATATCTATCTATTTATGGGTGTCAGAAGGGTGGGACCTTGACATTTTCTCCCTTTTATAGAACAACATTATCCTTAAGGGTGAACAAAAGGAAATTGTTGAAGGACCTCTTTTGGTTTTTGTGTGGAATCCTCATCTATCCATCCATTTTGTTAGAAAATAATAGACTGTGGGTTGTGAAAATAACACTCTATTTTATTAAGGATGACCTCATACTACAACAAAATGTAACCTTCTTCATCCAGCTTTGGAAGGCTAGTTTGAAAAAACAATTAAATCGAACCACAATCTCTAAGTAGAAGAGATCAAAAGAGTTCATGGATTTTAAAGTGGCTTAGAAGCTATAATATATAAATTACTATTGTGATATGTTTTAGGACCTTATATTGGGCATAAAACTTGGGATAAATATTCAAGTTGTGTTTTTTCATTTAGGGAGGTTTTCTTATAACATTGTAGATGAAGGAACACCTTATATCCTTCTTTTCAAGTGATTTTCATTAGCCGAATCCTTCACATTATTTTAATCCATAAACATTTCATCTTTAGTATTATGGAGAATGCTAACATGAGCTATATGGATTTTTTTGACCTCCTATACTTTGGAAATTCCTAGTAAGTAGGATAACATTAATGGGGATTTTGTCCCTAGACAACCATCCTGACACTGTGAAAAGTTTTATTATGCCACCATTCTACTAGAAGTACCCTCTAAACCCATAAGGAGTGTCTTTTTGAAGTGAAGAACCTCAAATATTCTTCCAAATACATGTTCAAAACTTTAGTATGATCATTATTTTAGGGGCCATCAGAGATGTGAAGGTCAAATTGCATGCCTAGATCCTTAAAAATTATCCTTATGTATTTATAATGTAAGAGGGATCATGTTCAATTACAATTGATTGTGGTGTATTACGGGTTTAAAGAAATTACACATGAAAACTTTAGAAATGATTGAATCTTGAAATGGGAGTTGTTGGGAAACAAATTTAGCATATTTAGAAAGCTTATGGACCACAAATATGATGATGGATTTAATACCACATTTGAGTAAACCCACAATAAATTATATAAAAATGTTAATCCATATAGACATTAGAATAGGCAAAGGTTGTATTTTTCCTATAGTTTTCATTGTTTTCCTTTTCTGTGATTGGAAAAGGTACAATTATTTCAAAATGTTTGCATTTTATTCTTCATTCCTTCCAAAAGAAATAATATGCTAGTCTGTGCACGTGATTTATGAAATCCAGAATGGAGATGCATGGAGTTTAGATAACATTATTTTTTTAAAGCAATGTTTTTCACTCAAATATTGCTCCCATTTATATTGAATCTCTTCATTGTGCAAATTGTAGCCTTTAGATCCATGGATTCCATTTAGACTTGTTGCATCTAACAAACAATTTTTGGATCTATTAATTATTCCTTATAGTCTACAATTAGCAAATTTTCTATGTTTGAGGGGAGTCAAAAGAGGACCCTTCCTCTTCATACATTCTACAGAGAACATCAACTACCACATTCTCCTTTACCTTCTTATAAATGATCTCATAATAATATCTAAACATTTTTTTAATGCATTTTTGTTGCGATCAGGATGAAACCTTTTCATCAAAGAAATATTTGAAGTTACAATGATAAGTTCTAATCTATTTCCTAAATAGGTAGGGATATAAGATATCTAGATCGTGTATGATAATCATCATTTATTTTTTTGTATGTTCACTTTCCCAAGTGCCACTCATAGATTTCATTTTTGGTAAATACCAATGCTCTTGAACCTTCTTACTTGAGGACTACTTAGATGTCTTTACTTGAGGCATCACCTTCGAAGAAAAAAGTCTTAGTGAAGTATAGCAAAGAACGGACTATGGTTAAACACATAATTCTTCAAATCCTTGAAGGTCTGATTTGTGTCTCCATTCCAACTGTGGAATATTAAAGAAGGTATGTTTTTGGTAATTATTTCAGCATCTTTTCATTAGAACTTACAAACCTTTTTCATCATGAATTACGAAAACGATAAAGAATTGTAATAAAACATGTGAGATTAATATGCAAGACGAAAACACTGACAATTGTCATTTCCTTATGTAGGAAGAAGGAAAAACAAGAATTTTTCGTTCCAAAGGAAAGGACAATGATGGGTTAACAATTGTCCCTTTGACGGGAGACCGTATGCAAAAAAGGCAAAGCAAATCAACGTGAGCCAGCCTGGAAAGGAAGTAGAGATATCGGCTCGGTGCAGGAAAGAAAAGAGATGACTGAGGACTAACGGTTCGACGAATCCCTCAAGATCCTTGATCCTGAGGGATCGTTGTTTTATCTATCTCTGCAATTAGATATCTCCGCCTTCACCCTTATAAGAGGGGCAACACTGTTACCTCGAGGGGGGGAGATGTTGCTATGTTTTATGTACTTTTCTTTAAGATCAAAACTTTGATCATCGAGTCTCATTAAGAACTGGTCTATTGTAATTCCTCTTTATGCATTAATACAAACATGGTTTCTATTTCATCTCTGATTTTGGAATAACTTCAAGCGGTGTACCCCTAGAGGCTAAGGGCCCAGCCACTGGAGGACACTTGCTCTTGTACTATTACGTTTGTCTTTTGCATGGTTTGCTTATCTATGTTATTTGGTAATCTGATGTGTTTTGTAATTTTACATCACATGCTCTGTTATGTTTAATTTATTAAGGTTTCTAAAGATAGAATTATTGTATTGACTCTGCATCGTAATCACTGTTCCTTTAGGTGTTGATATAATACTTCTAGTCTTTACAGAAGACTATTGTTGTTTAATTACAGAGCCTTTGTGCTGTGCACTTGTTCATTAACATTATGGAATTCATCTTGGAAATTATGTTCTTTGCGATTGTTGGATCTATGAGAAATGTTGTTCTATTTTGAAATGCAATTGTACTCTTTCTAACTAAGGTTGATAACTGGATCAGATTACTATTCAAGTGTGCCGTGAGTATGTATGGTTTTCAAGTGCTATTCTATAATTCATCATTAATCAGTGTTGTTCCATTTTAGTGTGTTATTCAATCTTCCCTTAAGAGTGAAGGATTGTCGTTTGATTCTTGTAGATTACGATTAGTGCATTTGATCTTATAGACTAAGGTGTCACTGCTTGTTAGACTTAGTTGTTGTTCCATTTCAGGTTTGCTGTTCTATTTCTTAACTACTATTCCATTTCGGGTTTGTTGTTCTATTTCTTAACTCTTGTTCCATTTCAGGTTTTCTGTTCTATTTCTTAATTGTTGTTCCATTTCTTATCTACCGTTTCATTTCTTGTCATTTGTTATTTTGGTGTGAAGAATGATCTCAGGCTGTAGTGAGCATTGACATTTACTGTCCGGCTCCCACATCCACGATCTGTTCTCTGGTTTCCTTTTCCATTAGTTTACAAAGGGATGGGTTATTGCTACTGAACCCTTGACTAATAAATTGCTTAGTATTCTGAATGTGTGGTTTAATCTCTTGAAGTAGTTAGTTGTAAACAAGCATCCATTTAATCTTGCATTTTCGAACACTGTGCTACTAACATTAGTCTGGAAAATGATAGCCTTAGACTGAGACACTCTTTGAAATAACAAAACATTCATGGATTGACATATTAATGTGAGGTAATTAGAGGTGAAAGAGACCCTTTTTATAGCTCCACACCAACTAAGAGAATTATTTTAGCAATGTAGTGAGGGTAACATTAATATTTCCAAAATTATTAACTAAATTTCTATAATTCCCACTGAGACAAATAAAACCCCATAAATGTTTACGAGTTTTAGGATGTGGCTAATATTTCATTACTTCTATTTCAATTAGGTATAATTGTACTCTATAATTACTAACAATATGACCTGAATACTCTACATAGACACAAAAGGCGCATTTTTAACTCCTAAGAAATATTTGATGGGGAGAAATAAAATTTAAGACCTATTCCACATGGGTGACATGGGAATGCCAAGTTTTGTTGTAGAGGAAGATGTCCTAAAAAGGGTTGTGGAAGAATTGGTGATGAAAGGGTTGAAAAATGTGGCTCATTAGATTCTAGAGGGTGGTATGTGCATTTCAAAAGTAGAAGGGCATGACCAAGTAGTCATCATGGCTTCGATGAGTTTCAAAAGAGGCTTTGGGCATGTCATCCTCCTTCATTATATTTTGGTGATAGATGGAATGGATATCATGTTTGGTGAAGAATTGAGTTCGTTTGAGTTGAGCCATCTAAAATATCATCATTGAATAGAATTGAGAACTTAAACTTAATGTTAATTATGTTGATAATGTAAATATCATAACACATAGGAGAAATGTCCTTTTTTTGCTACCATGAAAACTAGTAAAGAATATGGATTGGTACTAGGGTTGATGGCACCAACAAATAACAACTCCTAAACTACCTTTTCAATTTCATTTTTATGAAAATGGGTGGAAATAAATTCATAAATGAGATGGGAGGATACATGCATGAATGAATTGAAATAATCAAGTGCATCCTGAGATGGTGAGGGGCTACTTGGACTGAGTGGAATAAAATGATCATGCACATCGTGGGAGCATCCGAGGCATTGTGGAATTTTAAAAATATATTGGTGTGTAGATAAAACTAGCTATAGTTCAGTATAAATGGATGCTAGAGAATGTGTCTCAAGGAATTGAATGGCATAGAATGTAAATAATGACTAAATTTCCTTTTAAATATTTTTTTTCCATACAGTGTAGCTGAAAATATTTGGACAATTGATTGTGATTTCTTGGAAGTTGTTATCACTTAGAACTAAAAGTTTGATGCATATAATTGTCTGTCCTAGTTTGATGACAAAGGCCTGTGTTAAAGTTGTTTTCATTTTATTTTTCTCACTTTGGATTTGGAGTTTTAAAAGTTTTAACTCAAACCATACTCGACTCCTATTGGTTCTCCTCCACCCATCATTGTTCCATAGTCATGTCTTGTCTTATCCGAGTCACCATCTCTTTTAGTGATTTCGCAGCGTAATCTCATTTGCCAGTTTCGCAGCGCAATCATGGTTTAGCAGTTTCGCAGCGCGTCATGATTAGGCAGTTTCACAGCGCATCATTAAAATTTATAACTAATAGAGTTGCGAAATCATGGATTCGTGCATTTCGCAGCGAATCTTTCCCGAAATGTCAAGTCCGTGGGTGAGTCATAAATTGTGTCTACAGATGTCAGTTTGTGTACCTCTTTTATCATGTTTGAAACCCTCATTGGCCACTACTCCACCAATAGACTGTTGATATGCACAGAAAATATCATTCCCAAGAGATTTTACCGTGCATAGACCTTAATGATGGTCGTAAGTGCTGCATGAGTGATAAGTCTGCTTGATTATGTATTGAAGTGTTTCAATTTGAATTTCAAGCGAGGCAGATTTCAAGCGAGCCTGATTACAAGCGAGGCTGAATTAAAAAAGGAGCTGAATCACCATTTCGACCAGAGCTGTTAGACTTTGTGCGTGAAGATCTCGAAGGAAAAAATGGAGAGAAAAGAGCACAGCTCCGGTAAATGTCAGAGGACTGAACCTGAAGGCCTGGACATCGCGTTGAGGGATGAAGGCGTGAAGAAAGCGTTCAAAGATGCCAGGTGCTGGAACTTTCGCAAAAAACTACAAGGAGGACATGCACAGGTAACTAAGGAATTTGCGCTAACCTTCACTGGTTTAAATTCAAAGATAGCTATGCTAGAAGTACATGTTTCTCCAGAAGTAATAGCTGTTGTAACAGAGATCCCAAGAGGACGGGAAGAATGGTTTAAAAATTTTAAGTTTGATATGAATCCTTGTAAGGAGTTTTTAAAGGAGGCATATGTAAATGAAGACTTAACAAAAGCAGTGCCTAGAAATTATGTCAAGGAACATTATGCTCTTCTTCTCACCTGCATACAGAAATATTTGACCTGTGAAGGAAGGTAAAATAAGGTCTATTCTTACCATTTTAAATTGCTCTTGCATTTCACCGGGAAAGTCTCCATAGACATTCCTTTCTATTTGTTTCGCAGTTTAAGTAAGATGTGTGATAAGGTGCAGCTGAGGAAAGAGGACTGTGAAACCTCTTTATTTCATCATGGTTTGACTAAGTTGCTAGTTTTAGATGGCCTCCAAAAGATAGGCAGAGGCTGGAATTCGTTTATTTTCATGGATGGATTCGAAAGCAAGACTGGCCTTACTCCACAACCAGCCAGAGAATTCACCATAGCTGAGCTTCAAAAGGAAGTAAGAGCTAAAAAGCAAACCAAGCCACAGCTACAAAAACCTGTGAAGCCACTAATCATTCAAGAACAACCTCAGAAATCATCAAAGGAAAAAACTCAGAGTAAGAAAACTGTACCCGAAACAAACAGATCTGAAGCAGTCTCAAGGGTAATGACAAGAAGCCAAATAAATAAGGAAAAAGGTAAAGTTATAGCTGTTGAAGAGAGCCCAGTGTCTAAGGCAAGCTTGAATGATTTATTACAGGCCATTGAATTCGAGCAGTCTGAACCAGTTCATATTGATTTGTCACAGTCACCGCAAGAAAGTATTAAGAAAACCAAGGCCTAAAAAAGGCTTAAATTTGATGAGCCAACTCAGGAGTTTGTTTTTCAACCTAGAAGACCTATGAAAAGAAGATTCTAGAAAGCACAAGAAGCACTGCCCAGAACAGAGGAAACAGGGGAAGGGACACAACATTGGCAAAAGAAGAGCACAAGCAAAATAGTCACTACATCTAAAGAAGATAATATAACATACCTGAAGAGCCAATTGGAATCTGCTAAATATGAGATTGCCAAACTGAAGAGAGCTGTTAGAGAGTACACAATCGTGCATGCAAATTATCGTAAAGCTGTGTGGAGAGGAAGTGAAACCCTAGAAAACAAGTTAAATTCAGTAGTGGATGGCCATGCACAATTTCACACATGGACAGTACCAGCAATTAAAGAGGCCAAATACATTAGAAAGATAAATATGAAGCTAAGAGCTGGGAATAGAGCTATGAAGAAGAAAATTGAAGACCTGAAGGCACAGCTAGGCCAGTTAACTGTTAAATGAATTTTCTTTTCAGGAAAGGTTTGTTCCAAAATTTTGTCAAATTTGCTTAGGTATTATTGTTTTGAAGACATGAAAATCCCTGCTATACATATCAAAAATCAAAGGGAGTTTTTGGCAATCAAATTCTTGGGTGATAAAGATTTCGGGTCAAAAGCAAGCTGTTTCAAATAATTCAGCAGTTTCATAGCGCGCTACGAAACTGCTGTAGGTGATGATTTTAACGCAGACAAGCATTTTTGTTTTATGAACGGGAATTTTGAAAGAGAGACACCTGAAGGGTACGCAAGACATCAGATGGAGCTACAATAGCCATTCAGATCAAGACAGGTGTACATTTAAAAAGGTGGAATATTTTAACCCAAAGTTAAATTTCTGTTGTAAAGCCTCTTTATCACCGTTCAAAAGGTATTTAATGATTTGCATACAAGGAACTTTTTCCTGCACACATGTCCATCAATGCAACCTACATCACATAAAAAATGTGGCAGTGTTCCATATCTTGGGTTATTAAAGGCTAGAAGACATGCTGTTATACATTCGAGCAATTTAAGGAAAACAGGAGCCGAGAAGCAAGGGACATCTCCTAATACTACTGGGCAGTTAAAGATTCAGCGTTCAAGGTCAATATGGAGTATTAAACATCCAACTCATCCAAATCAAAAGAGGACCAGGTGTCAAAGAACAGGGAGAAGCCACTATTGCATGGAAAATGGAGTTAGAGTCATAGTTAATTTAGAACTCTTTAAAATTCCAGTCAGCACTTTATTGTATTTAATAGTTAGTTAAATAGCTAATAGGTGTCATTAGAGATAGTTATCGAGTTATTAAATTCCCCTCATGCTGGAGGAGGAAGCTCGAATTAGTTAGAATAAGGATTCTATATATAGTTGAAACAACAATGTAATGAGGGTTGGAAAATTTATAACAGAGGACTGTTTTGGCTTATGTAAAGACCCATTTTCAGTAATATAAGTTGTCTATTTTTCTTCTCAGGATTCATGAAGGATTTCCATGTTCAGAATGTGTGATTTTTTCTTTCATTAATGTCTTTTACAGTTGCATAGATGTGTAATCACTCAGAATTCATTGATTGTGCTCTGATTTCCTGTATGCATTTATGAACTGTGGTTTTATGTGAGTTGTGTTCTGAACATATAAATGCTAAGTGCCCTGAATTCTATGTAAAGGCAGTACCATTGTTTACTGAAGTATGATTGACTCCATAGGCCCAATGGAAACTTATGTAATGTTTATCCAGCCTTCATATTTGTTAATGTTATTCCACAAGATTTAGCCATCTTATTATTAGTCAAAATCAATAACCCTTTTGAGAGAGCCCTCTCAGGCTAAGGAGGCTATGCCTTAGTCAAAAGATTAGTTTGAAATAGTTACTTGAAGTCTTCCTGGTCTGCAGTCTTGAAGGGTCTGATTTTAAGATAACAAAAGTTATAGCAATGCCCCTCCTACAATAAACTCATTTATAACTCCCATAAATCTATGGTTATGGTCCTAGTGTGTTTAACCATTAACACCAAAGATAATGCCACAATTGTTGACACACATACATACAAAATATCCAAATCATTGTTAATACTCATTAGTTCTCTCTTTGAAAAAAGGAATAAAAAAAAGAAAGACAAAACTTAAACAAAATGGTATGTGGGGTCCCTTCCTAGGGGCGGGGATAAGAGGATTATTATGATAATTTATTTTGTTTCTACATGCAAAGATTGTTGTAAATGGATCTTTGGTTACATTTTGTATCATGCTAGCTCAATAAGTTTTGAAAAGGTTGATATTATGTTAGTATGGTTCTTCATATTTCATTATTACCAAGTGATGGAAGGGTTGTATAATAAAGGTTTCAAAAGTTTATATTGTAATGGACTTTGTTTTATTTCAAAAAAAAAAAAAAAAATTGGGCCATTGACCCACCCAAACCTTGGACCATGTGTTATGGAAATCGTCATAACAAACACTAATCACTATATAGTGAAACACACTACATTACAAGTATGTTGACCTTCGAGATATAACACAAACCAAATGTGAATGTTTGGATTATCAAGTGTTATGACTTGTATAAATTGGGGGATTTTGCAAACTATACCCTACATGTGGTATTATTAAGCACATCTAACTCAATATAATATACTATATGGTGATATATATTATTTACCCTACATCCAAAAACATTCTATGATCAAAATTTTGATATGGTTCTTACACACTTTGACTGGTTTAGAGATGACTAAATGACATTTAATCAACTAGTGTGAAATAACATATGAAATGCAGAATCTTATCACAGTGATTTCAAGCATGTCGATGAGATATTCGATAAAGTTTTGGTTTGGTTTGAATATTTGTATTAAACATTCACTCCATATGGTACTAACTCATTCTTGGGACATTAGTATACATTAAAATCCATTCTATGCCAAGGACATGGTAATATTGATATTAAAATCAATCCACCTGTTGTGTCACCATTTTGTAGTCAATGGTACAATGATTTAATTATTAACAACTAAGCTTTATGTCCCTGTACTTCTAATGTAGCCCCTTTTTCTTATTAGTGCAACTCCCTTATTGTATTTTGGTGCCCATCTAGTCACGATGTTGTTATTATTGTGCCCCATAGAAGTCCACTATTGTTATTATTGCAGCCCTACAATATTATTATTATGTAGGCTCTGATTATATTGGGACCCCTTAGACTCCTATACATAGAAAGGAGGTCTTGTCATTTGTATAATCAAAGAATTATTCATTCATGTAATTTAAAGGAGGTTTCTCCCTTGAAGATGCTTATTTTCAAGGTATTGATCTATCTCTTCTTCCATTTTGTTTATTGGTTACATAACATTTGGTATCCGAGCTTTTGATTTTAGGGTTTTTCTGCCTCAAATAGCTCATCATGGAATTTTCGCTATAGCATTTTCTCTATGAAGTTTCAGAAGCTGAAATTAAAAGCTATTTTATCTGAATGCTTTCTGAACCTCATGTCCGAATTTCATAGCTTGTATTGATACAGCTCCACACATATGAGTTGAGGAAGTTAGAATTTTTGCAAGCTCTAGAATTCCATCTCAAACCATCCATCACGAACATTTCCATATAGCTTTGTTTCTAAAAATCTTGAGACGCTGAAATTAAACTGATTTGATATGAAATAGTTCTACACCTAGTATACAAATTTCAGAAGTTAGTTCACTATATTTTTGGAGATATGATCCAAGGAAGTTGGAGATTTTGTATGCTCTCAAATTCCATCACAAACAAGTGACCTTGGGAAAATCGACATAACATTCTCTTTGAGAATTAGATTCAAATTTCATAAAAAGTCACAGAAATAGGATAGACTGTAGTTTGTTGGGTATTAATTTTAGAGACGAATGTCGAAACAATGACACGTGGTACTTTGTACAAGTTATATCTACTTAACCATTCTATAATTGAGTCATCGTAGGAAATTAGGCATAACTCTTTCTTGAAGAATATAATATTGATAAGGCCTATGGGTTTGGAAAGAGGACTCATAGGGCTATCATAGTATGTAATTTCAGAACTTGGAGATCCAAAATTACAGGCTTACAGTAATTTAAGGGTAGAGATCCTAAAAGCAAGTAAAATAGATATAAAGAAGTTTGATGGCAAGGATCTAGTAACTTGGATACTACAGATGGAGAAATATTTTGATATACATGAGGTGAAACTGTTACAAAAGTTACATATTGCATATTTATATTTAGAACTGAATCTTTCATATGGTATAGAGGGTTTTGTTCATGTAAACCACTTGTCACCTCGTCAATTTCCATGGAGGAAATGATAGCACATTATGAGGAAACAAAGAGCAACACCTTCTTTAGC
This sequence comes from Pinus taeda, assembly GCA_000404065.3. Classification (NCBI taxonomy): domain Eukaryota; kingdom Viridiplantae; phylum Streptophyta; class Pinopsida; order Pinales; family Pinaceae; genus Pinus; species Pinus taeda. The sequence continues at coordinate 240,687 of APFE031409854.1, read as the reverse complement.
CAATTGATAAATCTCAAACAAAAGGGTTCAATGGTAGAGCATATTGAAGACATCCAAAAATTGAATATAAGGTTAAATGATATTCCAGAGAAGCAGAGGATTGATGTATTCATAGGGACCTTAAAGGATAACATCCAACATGAGGTTATTCTTTGGGAACCTGATTTAATGGAGAATGCATTTAGGTTGGAAAGAAAATTTGAGAAAAATTGAGAGAAAATATATGGCAACAAGGAATCCTACCACTCACAACTGTAAATATGGAAGTGTTGTCACTTCTATCCTTCCACAACCTACAAGGTTGACACCACATAAATTGGATGAAAAAAGAGAAAAATGGCTCTGTTATAGTTGTGTTAGAAAATAAACTAAAGGTCATAAGTGTGCTGAGAAGAAATTAATTTACACAGATTGGGAAGAGGAGGAAGGAAAGAAACAAGAAATGTCAAAAGAAGAGGACACACACCAGGAACCAACCCTAGAGAAAGAAGAAATGAATCTGACCATGTTATCGGGAAATCTAGTGTCCACTCGGAGCTGCTAGTCCCACTAAGACTGGTAGCTATCTTAGAAACAAACAAAATAAAACTACTTTCGCTTTCCTTTATGAGAAGTAGATAAGACGAGAACAAAGGACACCAACCTTAGTCTTGCACTTGGTTCGTTGTTTAGTTCTTCTCCCTTCTGACAGATCTTTGCCACTCCTCTTTGGTCTGCCCAACTTCAAAGAGCACCTGTGGAATCAAAGCAGCATAATACTATCGAAGAACAAAGATCTATAGTCATAAGCAATATAGGACCAGATATGTATTGGACACACAAATGCATATATCATCAAACATACAAGAATGTGAAGGAAAAATTGAATAGCTTTATTAATATCAAGAATAGCAAAGAGGATTACAAGCAATTGTTCTAACCTAGCATCATCCTCTAGCAAGAAATCCCTTCTCCACCTCATGTAAAGCTTAGATCACCCAACACTATGATGTTACACCAGGAAACCAGCAACACTTCTTTACAAGATACAAGATTCTAGCCTCCGGATCTTTGTGATGAGGAATCCATATATATATGATTGTAGGGGGGTGAGTCAGCTTTTGGGATTTTGATTACTGTCCTCTCTCTAATAGTTCTTGATTCCACTTGGAGATTGATGATCTCTTACTCATCCCTGTGCAAATTCAGAGAAGCAAGTGTCAGAGGAGAAGTTTCTGGAAGATTCTATGATCCTCCACCTCGCAAACTGTCTCTTCCATTTGTCCATTCTCGCCCATCGTACCCTACAGAAGGGCTTTCTAGTATGCATCACACCCTACAGAAGGGCTTTCTAGTATGCATCGCACCCTTTACACTGAGTAGGTGATATGCATCACACCCTCTACACTGAGCATTTTGTATGGTCCAGTTTTGACCAGTTCTGAGCAGTTTTCTATGGAGAACTTCTGGGAGATGATGTAATCAGATGACCTTATTCCTTTAGGGAGTGAAGCAACACTTTTAGGGACTTCGGAGCCTTTGGTTTATGGACATTTATGATTAGGGTTGCAGTGCCCAAAAATGTCAATAACAGTTGCCCCCTAAAGCATGAGGTCGTTAATCTTTTGATGTTGGGTGAAATGCTTTATCATGAGGATCCGAAGTTCTTTCAAGCTGGAAGGTGACCTGTAATAAGATACAATACAATACATTATCTTCATAATATTTTTCATGATCTAGTTGAGGCGGGCATTCCCATGCTCAGCTTTATAAATTCATTTTCATGTACATAGGACACACGACCGTCTGTGTAGCAGACTGATGATTCGGACAGAGTCATCATCCTTTGATTTGGATGATCATCTGTTCGGAAATGATGTACATTTGATGTCTTTATATTCCTGAATATATCGCAGCCCAAATGGATGAAACTAGAT
>APFE031409854.1:187845-238506 GCA_000404065.3 Pinus taeda | reverse complement strand
GTGGTGTGAAAAAGGGACTTGGTGTCGAACACCATGCAAAATCTCTCGGTCGAAGGCCATTGATGTAAACCTGTCGCCAAAAGTGAGAAACTTGCCATTGAAGCATGCAAGCTTCAAAGTACTAAAAGGGGTTGTTCCTAGGTTGACTTCTTGGATAATTATCTGATGTTGACAAGAAGTGACCCATCATAGGAGGGCCTTAATGAATCCCACATCTACGACACGAAACGGAGCAAATGATTTTGGAGGTGAAAATGATATGATGATACAGGGTTCAGGGTGGCGGTCATGAAAGAATGGAGCGTGAATGTATTGCAGCGGATGAGACACAGGTGAATTCTCTGAGCGACTTCTCTTGAACATACTGGCAACAGTGACAATGGATTGGTAGCATTAACCCCAAATGTGGATGATGCGATGGACCAATGGTGATATGACCGGTGAATGGAATAACCCAACCTGACTCGGACATGGAGTGAAAGTGTCATGTTCAAGAGCGACTTGCTACCAATAAAGTTTATTTAAGTTTTCTTCCCGATTTTCCCCAGTCATTGCTGACAATTACCTCTTTATTTTTATCAAGCTTGAGGAGGATAACATATGCTTGTTCTATAATCCACCCTTCGGGTGACCCTATTGCTATGTTTTAACGAGCCTAGCGACAGTGAAACTCGTTCTCATCCATTTGGACAAGTTTGTCGCTATTGATTTTAACGAGTTTAACAACAATGATAACTCAGTCCTTTTTCAATTTTAGAGAGTCTGAAAAGGGATGGAAAAGAAACTCCAATGATTCTTTTTCATCATATAATCATTTAAGTCCAAAAAAGCGTAAAATAATATGAAAGGGATGAATTTTTGATAGTTTTAATGAGCCAAAAGGGACAAGTGCTCGATCTTTTTGTGTAATAATCCCTCAGGTCCAAAAAGGTTAAAATCTAGATGAGGGATAGTACTTCCGATGACTTTAACGAGCCGGAGAGGCCAATCGCTCTAAAATGTTTTCATTTTTTACGAGTCAGGTGAAAAGAGCTTAAAGGAGACTCGTTTTTTAAGGAACGAGTGATAATTTCGGGTAGTAGCTGATTTAAGGTAAGGTTTGGAATTTTCCAATCACGACAGTGTCAAAAGGATGGCTAGCAAGATCACTCGTCGCAGTTGTTCCTCAAAAGGGTAAAAAATCAAATGGAGGCATATGATGGGTTAGAAAAGTCGAGGTGACAATGAGAAGACGACCAAGGTTTAAAAGCTTATGATAATGCATTCACAGGTTATTTACTGGAAATTGGTTCATATTTTAATGAGCTTAAACTCTGGGGGAAACATGTGCTCATTGTTTATGTTTAATTTTTAACGATATTGAACTCCACATAAAAATTGCTCGTGTCAGTCATATAATAAGGATATCTCATCGATAGGTTCAATGTTTATGGAGCTTGCACCATTCGAAACTTTGCTTCAGATCCTTTCGTTATGCAAGCTAGGAGTGACCAATCCTACGAGTTTGAAGGTTTGAGAATCTACAAACTAAGAAAATAAATGGTCACTCTTCAATTTCATGCAAAAAGGTTTGTATGCCCCCTGGTATAGTGAAAATTTCCAGGTTACCATATAGAAGTTCCTGCTTTTTCAAGATAGTTTCCATCCACACTGCAGATAGAAATAGTTCCTGGCTTAGTCCATCTGGACAAGGGTGGCTCTAAATCCCAACCTCCTAGCCTTGACGAAGGAATTTTATTCCAGTCTGATTCTAGATGAGTATCGGACTAGTCATTTTCCTTCGCAGAAACCTACTCTATACCTAGATTTTCCCCACTCGAGTAGGCCAGGGTGCATGCCCCCTGGGTTTCAGTCATGTCCTAGCGAATCACTCACGCTCTTCAGGTGGACGGAATGGAGATTAATGAGAAATTACTTGCGTGAAAAGACCATTTAGGGATGGTATTTGACTATTTTCCATGTGTGAGCCGGGGAACGAAAGCTGGTCTACGAGCTTGACCACTTTGCCTTCATGCTGAAAACACATTACTCGAAAGAGTGAGGAGACGATGGCTCCCATGCAATAAATATAGTCACATCCAAGGAGTAGATTGTAATCTAAAGGCCCATGGACTACCATTACATTCATATGAACAGTTTTCCTTCTCAAAGTAATCGGCACATTTGGAAGGATCCCTAACGGTCGACTGGTTCCCTTGTCAAAGCCTATCAGATTTTTCATCTCAGGTAGAAGCGATGGCGAACCAAGTGCTTTCCAAGAAGTTGAGGAAAGGATACTCACAAAAGCCCCTTCATCTATGATGGTACCGACCAGAACCATTCTATAAGCTTGTACAATGATTCAGAACAACACACTCACCGGTAAATGAGATCTGCCTTGTAGATTCCAACTGAAGGAAATGACTAGGTTGCTTGGAGGTGGGACCAAAAAGTGGGCTGGATATGACTCTGACGAACTTCCTTCCTACGGTAAAGGAATGGGTAGACTGCCCCCATGTTCATTGGAGTCTGTTTTTACAAAAAGAATTTGAAGGGTTTTGTTCTCATTCTCTCCTGTGACTGTATCATCTGAAGTTGGACCTTCTGAAGGAAAGACCGGGTCAACTGCTGCCTCAACCTTTTGACTTTCATTTGCTGTGGATTCAGAGGGTTCATCTTCAATGATAGATGCTTCGGCTGACCACAATGGTGTGCCAGCCGGATTTTCAACCAGTGATGGACTTGGCAAGAGTTTTTTCTATCCAGGAGGAAGTCATAGTGCTGAAGTCGGATGGTTATCCAAAACTCTTTTGGCTTCATCTAGGAAGGGACAACGGTGGACGGCGTGATCGCCTTCACACAGTTTACAAGGAAATTTGCATTTCCTTTTCTGTCCAAATACTTTTCTTTCACTGGTTGATGGTGTACTTTCAACATGATGATCAGAGGTTGACGACACCAGATTGTGCAAAGGAGGAGACCAGTCCCTTAAGAAGCGAGAGATACAAGGACAATCTCGATGATAATGGTATCCTTTGCAAATGACACATGGAGATTTAGGTTTAGATGGTGCAGTGTGAGGATTTTCTCTAGACGACACATGGTTGCCACCTTTTTCTTTTAGCTCCTTCTTCTTCTTTTCCTTTCTCTCCTTCCACTTCTTCTTCTTCTGCTTCTCAGTTACTCAATCTTTAAATTTACCAGCTTCATCAAGCGAAGAGGAAGGAGGAGATGGAGAAACGGATGAAGTAGATGGTTGGGGGGTAACTCTAGTATCATCTAGTTGCTGATTTGATTGCTTACGAATCGTGGTGGTTTGAATGACAGAGGTCGAGAAGAGCCATATTGGCAAGCCAATTGTCAATCCTGGAAGTGACAATGTAGCCATATGAGGTTCACCAACATCTCCCCAAGAGAAGAAGGGACTAGGATTTCCTCCAAGGGGAAACCCTTGGTTGGTGGACTCCATTTTCTCAGCCTAAAGACCAACAATGGAATAGTGATGTTATTTCGATTAAAATAAGTTTTAGATGCTTTGACACAACTTGCTTTTTCAATTTTACAGAGTCGAGAAAAAAAAACATGACACTAGTCGCCTTCGATTTTTAATGAGCCTGAAGTGACAAGTGCTTCGATGGACCTTTTCCTTTAAGGAGTCTAAAAAGGAACAAAAGAGACTACTCTAGAAATCTAGACAGAAAGATTACCAAACCAATCACAAAACTGCAGAATACTTTTTACGGTATGGCAGTCAATCTTCCTGAATGCTGTGTTCAGTGCATTGCAATCGATAGGGCGGCAGACATGACTTCCTATGGATAAAGGATAAAGCCTATTGTCGTCTCCCAATATATACTCGACGGTACATGGGAGCAGAAGTCTATACTGGAACTTGTCATCTCAAAGAGGAGGAATCACCCAACCAAAAATGAAAGCGATAGTTACCAGGCTTAACGACGCCGGAATACGTCTCTAGCCTAGACTTCTAAATGTTGTGTGTTAGGTTCCAAAGCATTTTTAGGTTCATTAAATTTATTTTATAGTTGATCTTGTTTAAGAAATTTTCCGTTCAGGTTCACTGTGTGATGTAGATTTACAATTCCTAAAATGCAATCTAAGATGATAAGCAATCGTTTAATCTTATTTTGCAATGAAAATCCTAGCTACTAAGTAAAGAAAACTGAGGGTCTTTCAAAATAGAGCACAGAGCACACACTAAATGCACTGTCCTAAATCAACAAGCAGTCTAAATGCAAATGCACATGCATGTATTTGTTTTCAGCCTTCTTAATGTGTGAATGACGAGACGAATGCTAAGTGCAAATCTGAACTATCTTTCCAAAGCGATAATACTAACAAATTTCTCTTCAAAATGAAGTGAAGATAACAACAACACTTTGCAATTTCGAATTGAAAACTATTTTTGACACTTGAAAAACTACTAATTCAAATCACATACAAGAGTAACAGTATAATTGACCATCAAGAATAATGGGATTCTCTCCTATAACTGAAAACGACACTTGCGACACTTTCATGTTAAGAAACGACAGTCTGATTATGCTACTTCTTTGTAAAAGAGAACTGAAAATGGTGCACAATACATAAAAACATTTACAGTTATTTGCACATTGGAGGCGGAATGATGGAAAGGAAGGGGGTTTCCACAGAGATATACTGATCACATAGAGAAAAACTCCTAAATAGAGCTAAAGTGAGTGAAGAAAAACCAATGTCTGAAGGAAAAATTAACCTTCTTTGACCATCGCACCTGTTACACAGGGAATCTAGTATGCATCTCACCTACTGCACATGGGAGGTGTGATGCATACAAACTTCCTTGAAGAGAGGGTGTGATGATACCAGTGTGAGACTTTTACTTGGTATTTGGTCACAATTTGCAGTTCAGTTCAGGGATTTAAGCTGAGCAAGTGATGTTCAGTAAATATAGATCACAGGGGTTGATCTAATGAGGTTACTAGAGCCACCATTATGGCAATTAGAACGTTTGCAGATCAATTGTTCAATTTATAAACAAAACCTGGAGATAGACTAAAGCAACATTGTTCTACTTTGCACTTTCTTAGCAAATGCAGTTTGAAGGCTAGCTGGCTTGACTTCAGGCTCCGTCTGTAAGTTTATAAAACAAACAAATGTAGACTAGAAAACAATCTATTATCTCCCCAGCGGAGTCACCATTTTGTTATCGGGAAATCTAGTGTCCAGTCAGAGCTGCTAGTCCCACTAAGACTAGTAGCTATCTTAGAAGCAAACAAACTAAAACTACTTTCTCTTTCGTTTATGAGAAGTAGATAAGAGGAGAACAAAGGACACCAAGCTTAGTCTTGCGCTTGGTTCCTTGTTTAGTTCTTCTCCCTTCTGACAGATATTTTCTGCTCCTCTTTGGTCTACCCAGCTTCAAAGAGCACCTATGGAATCAAAGCAGCATAATACTATCGAAGAAAAAAGATCTACAGTCATGAGCAATACAAGACCAGATATGTATTGGCCACACAAATGCATATATCATCAAACATACAAGAATGTGGAGGAAAACTCGAATAGCTTTACTAATATCAAGAATAGCAAAGAGGATTACAACGAATTGTTCTGACCCAGCATCATCCTCCAGCAAGAAAGCCCTTCTTCACCTCATGTAAATCTTAGATCACCCAACACTATGATGTTACACTAGGAAACCAATAACACTTCTTTACAAGATACAAGATTCCATTCTCCAGATCTCTGTGATGAGGGATCCATATATAGATGATTGTAGGGTGGTGAGTCATCTTCTGGGATTTTGATTAGTGTCCTATCTCTGATAGTTATTGATTCCACTTGGAGATTGATAATCTCTTACTCATCCCTAGGTGAATTCAGAGAGGCAATTGTCAGAGGAGAAGTTTCTAGAAGATTCTATGATCCTCCACCTTACAAACTGTCTCTGTCGTTTTTCCATTCTCACCCATCGCACCCTAGAGAAGGGCTTTCTAGTATACATCGCACCCTTTACACTGAGTAGGTGATATGCATCACACCCTCTACACTGGGCATTCTGTATGGTGTAGTTTTGACCAGTTCTGAGCAGTTTTCTATGGAGAACTTCTGGGAGATGACGTAATTAGTTGACCTTGTTCCTTTAGGGAGTGAAGAAACACTTTTAGGGACTCAGGAGCCTTTGGTTTATGGACATTTGTGATTGGGGTTGCAGTGCCCAAAAATATCTATAACAGACCATAAATTGTAATGCATTGACACAGATTACTACTCCTCAAACTCTCAAGATAGGAGGACATATCAAGAAGAGAAAGGTAATAGTGTCGATTGATTAGAGTAGTACCCATAATTTTATTCATTGTAAGATAGCTAAGGAATTGGATTTCTTCCTATATCTAGCACTAGAGTGTCAAGTGATCATTGCAAATGGAGGAACCATAAATTGGTCTAGAACGTGTCATAATATCAAGGTATCCATGGGATAATATGTATTGAATATCCCAGTGCTTTCCATTCCAATGGGTGGTGCTGATGTTGTACTAGGAGTCCAATGGATATAATCTTTGTGTACGATATATTTTAATTTTCCAAAACATTTATTGAATTTTTTTTTGAAGGAACTGAAGTTGAATTAAGCGGTATCATAGGGAAACCAAGAAAGATAATTAACTCTAATACCATGAAAAATATTCTAAAGAAAGAACAATGGGGTGTAATTGCACAATTATGTTCATTAGAGATTCAAAAAACAAAATCATCTATTTCTACATATCTCCAAAAAGTCTTGGACAATCATTCTAAGTTTCAAGTAGTGGAAGATTACATCAAGCATCAACAACAAGTTCTCCAACTCTTAAAGGATAACCTAACTTTGGCACAAAATTGAATGAAACAAAAGGAAGATCAACATTGCAGGGAAACAAGTTTTGATGTAGGAGACTGGGTATTTTTATGGCCACAACCATAAAAACAAATGTCCATCAAGAAAGATAAGCATGATAATAAATTATCACCAAATTACTATGGTATTTATAAGGTGTTGCAAAATATTGGTACTATGGCATACAAATTGGAGCTTCCTGCATCTTCCTTAGTGCACATAGATTTCCATGTTTCATGCTTAAAGAATGTTACCAGTGATAAGCTCCCAGTTCAAACAATATTGTTGAAACTTAATGACGAAGGAAAAATGATATTGGAACCTGAAGTAGTCATGGAAATAAGAACCCGACGACTATGAAATCAATCAATTTCAGAGTATCTGATCAAGTGGAGAAACTTAACTGTTGAAGATTCTACATGGGAGGATGACAATTGTATACAGAATCATCCACAACTACTCAACAATTGAGAAGAACACATTTTGAAGAAGAGGGGCATGTTAGGTCCCTATGCTTGTAGTGTAGTCCCTTATTGTCATTAGTGCAACCCCCTTATTGTATTGTTGTGCCCATGTAGTCACCATGTTGTTATTATTATTCCCTATAGAAGCCAACTATTGTTATTATTGTGCCCATACAATATTATTATTATGTAGGTTTTGATTATATTGGGACCCCTTAGACTCCTATATATATAGAGGAGGTCTTTTCATTTGTATAACCCAAGAATTATTCATTTCTGTAATGTAAAGGAGGTTTCCCCCTCGAAGAGGCTTATTTTGAAGTTATTGATACATCTCTTATTTCATTTTGTGAGTTGGTCACATAATAATAAATTAGTAAAAGGACATCATTGGCTTCCGAAAGTTAGCTTAGGCTTTCACTAGCCTCTTGAATCTAGGGAGTAAGTGGTTTTAGGTTCAATTTTATACCAAGAACTAACTAGAAATACTTGAATTTCCTATGAAGCATCCTAGTTTGATACACCAATTCTTTCCAACCAAAATTTATCAACATACAAGAATTTGGACTAATATATTGTGGTTACGATATACGATGGTGTTTCATAAAAGTGGATCTCACGATAATAGAAGGGGGGTAGGCTAAGCATGAGAATTACATATGTATATAAAATCATAATAAAAGGGTCCAATTTTCCATCCATTTTTATGTCGATTCTAAAGAATTTAACCAGTTAAATAAAATGGGGCACCTTTACCTCAGAGGAATACCACCTCAACTGGCCCAATAGAAATTTTGAAACATACAAGTACCACATCCTAACACTTTTGATATATTGCAGTAGAAACCTCTAAAGCCACAACAACCAGATGTATTTGATTGATGGAACTAAAATCCCAATGTATAGCTTTATGGACACACACAATGGCCATCTATTTCTCACCATACAATGACCCCTATACCTTCCACTCATTAAGTGCCTTGTGGCTCTTCACAAGACATGAATCAACACCATGACAAGCCTTGGCAATCTCCTCCTTATGCAATTATAAAAAAATGCAATTGTTGGCAACGGGATCCCCCAAAGGGCAGTTTTGGGCTAAAAGCCCATGATTGAGTCAAATTTTGTAATAAAATGGTAAAGACTCTGCATTTTGTGGTCATGGAGCGGATAGGTGTTATAAGTCATGAAGGGTTGTCCACCCTTAGTTTTCTAAAGTAAAGTCAATTGTAAGAGATCTACGCATGGTCCGCGGACCATGGGATTATATAAAAAGAGATAACCTCTAATTAGGTTATAGTCAGTTGATGATGAAGAAGATAAGAAAGTGATAGCTCTGAAGTAGGAAGTTTAAGTTTTGGGTCATAGCGTAGGTAGATGCTTTGCAGCTAAGTGTGCAAAGGCCTAGGGTGGAAGCCTGTAGCTGAGTGGCAAATCCATGTAGTTGTGTGGACAGGGTGGTTATAGTCTGTGATCACTTGGAAGATATCAATAAAGAGGAGTATTCTGCAATTTTTGTGCGTTTGTTCTGATTAATGCATCTTCTCATTTTATGTATGAATTTCCTTTATAATGCTTATGTGATGTGAAAATGTGCATGATTATGGTGGGTAATTGAACGCATATAAGAATATCTATTTACACTATGCTAACTGTGAGTATCTAATTGTTGGGTAACGGAGGTCCCGTGTAACAGTTTTGGGGTGTAGAGCCTATAAATTAGGATAAAAATATTGTAAAAACTTTGAAATATGAGGAGCACAAAATGTAATAGATCGAGTCAAAGGGTTGTCTGCCCAAGAAATAATATAGAATAAGAGGAAGTATGTTGTCTTGCCCATGGTCCATGGACCATTGGAATGTACAAATAGAGTGAGGCTCTATGGGTAGAAAGTCAACTTTTGATATGTACTTTTGGATCTGAATTGTAATGATTTTTTAAGGAGAAAAGTCTTGAAGCATCTATAAGTCCGAGTCAAGGGTGTTGGTAGGTAGATAGAGGCTCTAGAGCTATGTGTGTAGAGGCCTAGTAGAGTATGCAGTTGTGTGTGCAGAGGCCTAGTAGAGTCCGTAGTTGTGTGCGTGGACGCCTGCAGCTGAGTGCGCAGGGTAGATCTAGATGTATTGGTGAGAGAAGTGAATAAAGATAAGTTGATTCTGAAATTCAGTGTAAAATCTAAATTATTGTGGATCTAGCTAATTTATATAATTGTTTGATCTATGCATGTATTCTTACATTATGAGTTTATGCAAATCTGTATGTTTCCTGGGTGCATGAACTAGTTAGTTCTATTAAATGTTTACTTAAAGACCATAAAAAGTAGATCTAATCTATAACAGCGCATTAATAAGTGTTAAGGAGTTTCCTGGGTCTAGGTCTACATGGGGTAGAGTTGTGCAAAGCCACAGAATGGTGTGTGAACCTTCTAGGCTACATCAAAACATCCAAAGGGTGTGCAAACTTGGTTCCAGCACCCTCCCCTGCTACCTCAGGTGAGACCTCAGTTTGCGCTCCAGGGGTTGTTGTCAAAAGGGCCGGTAGTTATGGGATTTGTTTGGCTAAATAACTCTTTTGAACCTGGGTCAGGCCCATATAAGCCAACAAATGGTTCCGTTGGTGGGACCGGGATCTGCCTAAGGGGTGTCAGATGTTGGAAAACTGAAATCCTACAAAGAAAGAGCTTGAAGATTGATTAGATCAGGATAAGTACGAGGTGATATAACACTGACGCACAAGCCAAAGGTTAAGAATGACGAGCGTGATTCAACTTCCAGTATTCCAAGGAGGAGGAACTAAAGATCTAGAACAATTGTGGTTCGTGTTAATGGCGGTATGGGAAGCGCATGGAGTCACTGATGATAACACCAAAAAGGCTACCTTAGTTAGCGCGTTGTAGGACTGAGCGTTGACATGGTATATAAAGTACTCAAGTGATAACCTGAATGCAGGAACAACAAAGATCTGGACCGAATTAAAAAAAGAATTTAACCGGCCAAAATCGAAAATGCAATTGATCATAGGGTTTGTAGCACCTAAATCCGCCTTAGGCTGAAGGAAGGCAAAATTCAGGGTAATCACAAACCACGCTCAGTCTGGTAGCTAGCCCTACCAGAGTAGGAGAGGGCTCTCTCTGAGTCACACTCAGTGAATAAGTGAATGAAAAGACATGAGATGACTTATAACAAACTATTTATCTTAGGCTAGTAAGTGATTATGGATATAGAAAGCGATTTTTATGAATGACTATGTTTCTGGGATGTTATGGGACCACTGGACCTCAATGAACAGAGAACTTAATACAAAGGCACGGATTATTTCATGATTCAAGGTAGACAAAAAGCATAGCAATTTAGTTTTAAGATATTGTGGAATGGAGAGATTGATTAAGAGGGTGAAAAGGGCATGGACAACATGAATCCTTTTCAACAGAAGAATGAACACTGTACATGAAATTTTCCCACAGGCAAAGCAATAAAATTGAATTCTACCTTAGCTAACTTAGAAAATTTCAATGGAAATGAATATGAAATGAGCTATGAAACATAACAAGATACATATGAAACATAAGAGACACATTTTATACACTCACAACCACATGAATCTCATGAAACAGAGCCACTACCTTTCATTAATCCTCCGTAAAAAATATACAATGCAGAAACAAAGTTTCTTTCCCACAGTCTCCTAGAAGTTACAAGCCAACCAACACTTTTCAAATGGTTTGCATAAAATATATAGAATGTGCCATGAAGAGATAGAACACCCAAGGGTTGGGGAATTACTCAAATCATTACAAACTGAAGGTGGAGAGCCAAACAGCAACTACAGGTGTAGCGCCACAAACATGACAAATGGCTTGGGTGGCCCTTTGCCTTCCTTTGCCACTTGGATAACCGACCATCTGGAGTGAAAATACTTATAAAACCACCTTAGGTACTGAAAAGATGAAGTGCATATGAGTGGGCCCACTTACAAAAATTCGGGAAGTGAAATTTTGCAAAATAGAGGCATTCTGACCCTTTTTCCTATATGCGCTGCGACCCTTTCCTGTATGCGCCGCGCCAATTTGAGGCCATATTTGAGGCACTTTCCGTAGTCAAAATTGTGCCCAAGTGTGCTTGTTGGAAAGCCTGTCTTGTCTACTTTCCAACCCAACTGGAATTTTTGAATTTGGAGCTTATTTACCCCTCCAAATCTTCACTCTCCCAAGACTGCTTCCTGTGTGTCAAAATAGGGGCACTGAGGCCATTTTTGAGTGTATTTTGCCCTTTTGGTGGCCAAGATCTTCTCCAAATTTCTTGCTCCCAGTGCCAGTAATTTTGATTTTGCATGCCAAATGCAAAAGTGCAAACCATTTCTCATTTGGAGCTCCCAATCTTACGCGTCGCGCCGGTGGCGCGGCACATATAGAGAAAAAACCTATTTTTGTGCCAAAAATTTGTCATGTGACCAAAATTTTCCCAAATTCCTTGAAACTTGGGTTGGAGGTCATCTATGAAGTGCTATACTATGCCAAGGAAGCTTCAGCCAAGATTCAAAGCCGAACTTTCTCTTTTGCCTCTTTTGCTTCTTTTGTTGCCTGGCTCAATTTAGCCTTCAAGCTCCTTATTTGGGCCTTTGCGCTCATGTTTCGTGCCCTGTAATGACAAGCCATCCTCCACAGTATGGCTTTCTCCCTGTTTGCCTTCTCTAGCATTTTCTCCAAGTGTAGATTGACCTGATCCAACCAAGACTCACGGTCGTTGTTGATCTCTTGCTCTAGGGTAGTGAGCTCGATCCCCCTCTACTGGATAGCTTGTCGACTTTCACGAATGCTTTGTAGCTCCATGATCGTCTGTTTGTCCTCAAGTTGTTTGTTTCTCTCCTCCAAATACTAGATGACCCATCCAGCCCTCTCGAAATTTAGTATCAAGTCTTTGATCTCCGTGTCCTTCTCTTGAATGGTCATCCTACGTTTGGCATTTTTTGCCTCTATCTCTTCATCCTGAATTAGGATGACATCGGTCTCCTGTGCACCTGATGGTCCCTCATCATGTACGAGCTACTTTCCCTTGTCTAATACCTGCGTAGTTGATGCCGAAAGTGAGGCCCGTTCCACCCTGGGTGGAGATAACACTCGATTTGTTGCTGCAAATAAGTTCCTATTGCCTTTCTGATATGTCACCAAAAATGGCATGATCGTGGTCTCATGATGCTCATGCTAATAAGAAGGACCACCCAACTCCTGCTTGGGCTCCGATAGTACCTGTGTTGTGCTGAATAAGTCACGGCAGATGAAGTCCTCCCAAGCAATGCCCTGCAATCCCAACTGATGATCTACCAAAATCTAGATAAGAGCGAAGTGATACACATTGTTAAGCTACTGCTCAGGGGTCTTATGCAGCATGAAGGTGTTCATCCTCTCTATACTCCTGCATATGAAAAACGAGAGGTTCATCATCCTCACCCTGGTAAAGTGCATTAGCAAGCGGATATGATAGGCATACAGTCTAGAGAACTTCCCCTCACAGCTGAAGTATTTCATGATCAATATCATGAGTGGAGCATACTCTATCTTCAAGTATCTGAAGGGAAATACTCTTGTGAGCTCATTGAAGAATCTTGTTTTGATGTAAGGCTCATAGTGTTGCCTTTCCACCCTTTTCTTCTTATGCCACTGCTCCCTAACATTTGGAATACTTTTTTCCACTAATATAGCTTCGGGTGTCAAGGTGAAAGTGACCCCAGCTAAGGTAGACTGACCTCCATGTAGATGAAGCAGAAATAAATGGGCCAACTCATGATAAACTCTGACATTATTCACCCTTTGAAAAAATTGAAAACATGATAGGTGATGGAAGGATGACATGGTAAGAGGGAATGCTTGTAACTTGGTGAGGGTACTGGGTTCATCCTTGACATGTCTGCCACTCTTATGGTGTCTCCTAGGAGCCTTCTCTTCTGAGGATGAGTCACTTTGTGTCTCCCTCTCATACTCGGACGAATGTTGTGATGACATGACTGCAATGTGGGCTGTGATTAGGCTGCCCCTTTGATGATGGTGTGAGGCTGGGTGCCTTTGTAGTATCTGTTACCAAGGGGAACAAATGAAACAGGGAATGTTAGGAAGGGAGTGATGAAATGGGGATAGGGTTTATAGGGATAACTTTGTTAGGGGTATGCAAGGATTTTGGGTATTTTGATGGGGTAGGGTTTTGGGGTTTTACTTGAGCAATAGGAGGAGGGGAAAGTGAATATGATTTTGGTAGCAGTAGGGTAGTGATAATAGGAAAAAAATGACATAAGGGAATAAGGGATAGGGGTAGGGTAGGAAAAATAACCTTGGTAGCAACAACACTGTTACACAACCCTAGAAAACAGGTTTTTCTTTGGTATCTTATTGTGTTTGCTTAATGGAATGCTTTTGCATTCAATCACCAGCAATAATCCACCATATCTTTATCGAATTTGACGCACAAATGAGTTTGAGAGCCTACCTTGCAGTTAGAGGGGCTTCACAAAAATTTTGAGGGAGTTTTGGCACGTTCCGAGTGCTTTATCTCTGTGCGTCGCGCCCCTGTCTGTGCGCGCCGCACTCTTGTCTATGTGTGACGCACTCCAGGTGTACGCCACTCTCATTATGGGCTTGAATGGTGGGCGGCTGCTATGTGTGCCACGCCCTGCGTGTGCGCCGTTCCCTTGTCTGTGTGCGCCACACCCTTGTCTTCACCTCCAACCGACTTCCAGCTCCTCGTTTGCTCCTCAGACTGTATACGCCGCGCGCATATCCCAGTGCACCATGCTCTGGGTATGAGTCGCGCCCTCAATAAGCTTACACTATGGGCAAGCTGCATGTGCGCCGCACCCTCTGTGTGTGTCGCGCTCCTGGTTATATGCGTCGTGCTCTCTGATGTCACCTCCAACTCACTCGATCGCTCACCGATGCACACTCACGCCTCTCCAATACTTCTCCAAGACTTGTAATGGCACAATGCCTTTGCTTTTGACAAAAAATGGTATATATAGCCTTGGAAGAGATGGGTTTAATTTTTTCCTCTTCAAAAACCCATTTTTCTAATGTTTGAGTTTTGCACTTTTTCACCGACTTTAAAACACATTGATTTTCACTTTCCCTTTGAAATTTTAGCTCGAATGATGCAATTTTCGGCACTTTTTGCGGGGGTTGCGAGATAGGACATGTGGCCATGGAAACCATGACTGCATCTGAAAAAATCACTTGACGACTTTTTTGAAAATTTGGCCATAAATGACACTGTTTGACTTTTCTTCAAAACAGAGTTTTGAAGAAGAGTCAGAGTCTATCCACATGATGATGAAGCTTTCTGAACCATAACTATGTAAGGGCCTCACTCTGGCCTGCATGGCCCTACTGGACATGTTCAAATACCAAATTGATGAATTCCTAGACCTAGACCACGAAATGACCTTTGTCCTTTAAAGGACCAGACCTTGACTGTCATGAACTTTGATGATGATTGACCAAGATCTGAGCCAGCAGGAGCCAGACATGAGGGGAGAAATGACTATAATGACCTTCTCCATCAGATTATGGCATGCCCGTAGTGGAATGCAACTGGGAGAATGGAGTGGGACACCTTATCATGAAATGCATAAAGAGTTTTAATCTCTGATAGAGGACTGACCAGACCGACTCTAACATTGGCTCCAATGGGGGACGACAGCTCCTTGGAGGTTCCAAGAACAATAGATATCTGGAGGAGCTAGATAGTGCCTTCATCCATTGGGCTATGGAGTCATCATTTTGATAAATAATACTGGACTCTGACTCATTTATGAAGCTGAAACGACCGAAAAACTGACTCAAAATTGACATTACAATTACTTAAAGACTAATTTGAACAACTCTAATGAAACTCAAACAAAATGGTATTTACAATGGCAGTGGAAGTAGCGTTTGATAACTTAGAAGTGGTACCGCTTGAGCAGTCGACCATTTATCAGCCCTCCTGGACAATCCTCTCCGTTTATTTCCTTAAGAAGAAAAGCATTCTGCCCCGGATATGTTGCGATCTTGAAAGGACCTTTCCAAAGGTTCTCGAACTTACTGTGCTTGCCTTTCTCCTCATTTCTTGCATCCCACTTCAGCACTACATCATCCACCTGAAATTTATCCACCTTTGCCTTTCTATCATAAATTTTCTTGATTTTCTCCTGCAATTTGGAAGTGTTCTTGAAAGCTTCTTCTCTGGTCTACTGCAAGTGGACCATTTGATTCAGCCTCCTTTGCATGGGATCTTCTCCATTGTCAGCCTCCTAAAGAAGTTTGACAACCGGGGCAGCGAGAGAGGAAGGAAATATTGTATCAACTCCATAAACCAGCTCAAATGGTGACGTACCTATGGACTTCTTCTGGATGACCTGATCTGCCCAAAGCGCATTTACCAACCTCTTATGCCATCTTTTCTTGTTCATTTCCAGAAGCTTTTTGATTATGTTGACCAATGATTTTTTTGAAGATTCTACCAATCCATTGCCTTGCGGATGATAGGCAGTTGAATGACCCAAAATAATGTGATATTTATGACAAAATTCTACCATCCGCTTTGATTTGAAAGCTGTTGCGCTATCGGTGATTAGCTTGCTCGAACAACCAAAACGAGACAAGATGTTATTTTCGAGGAATGAAATGATCACCACGTCTGTAGCTTGTCTGGTGGGGATTGCCTCAATCCATTTTGTGAAGTAATCTATGGTTGTGAGGATCCATTTATGCTGTCCGGAAGAAGCAGGATGAATTTCGCTAATGAAATCCAACCCCAATTGCTGAAAAGGGGCGCTCACCTCTATGGGCTTGAGTGGTAGAGGCTATAACTTTCACTTTCCTTCGAAAATTTGACACTTATGATAGCACTTAACCATCTTATATACATGAGCAAATAATGTCGGCCAATAGTACCCTGCTCTCAAAATTTTGTTCGCTGTTGACTTCCAAAAGAGGTGACCTCCACAGTCTCCTTGGTGGCAGTCCTCCATGACTTGCTTTGCTTCCTTTTCCACCAAACAATTTAACAAAAATCCACTGGGATCTTTCCAATACAGTGCTGAATTAAGAATGCAGAACTTGGCATCCTTCAACTTAAGTGTTCTCGCTTTGTTTCTAGTCATGCCAGGCGAAGGTGACAAATTTTTGAGCACATATATGACATCAGAATACCATGGAGAAAGAGAAAACATTTTAGATATCTGAATTGGGGGTTCTTCATTGTTCTCATTGGACAAAGCAGTGGTCAGATTTGTGTCCAAATCATACAAGTTTGATTCAACCATTAGCTTTGCCAATCCCTGTCCTTTTACCAGTTTTGTGGGCTTTATTTCTATGTCATATTCCAGCAAGGCTGCAATCCACTTGCCTCTTCTTCCTTCCGGATCGGCCTGCACTAAAACATCCTTTACAACAACATTAGGAACATAGGCCAAAACATGGGAATGTAGAATATACACCCGGAAATCTTTCAATGCCTTCACAACTACAAGAGCCTACTTCTCAGTGATGCTATACTTTAAAGCTCTGTCTCTTATAACTCTACTGAAAAAATGCAATGGGTCTTTCATGATCATCTCTCTTCTGTAATAATACCGCTGCCATAGTACGCTCCGAAGCAAATGAAAACAATATGAAATCCTGAGTATAGTGCAGGCTAACTAGAACTGGTGCTGAGGAAAGAGCCAATTTGACAGAATTGAAAGATTTTACTGCCTCTTCCGTCCATTTCATTTGGTTGTCCTTCTTAAGCATGTTTGCCATTTCTCTTAGATGCTCCCTGAGATTAGGTACAAAGCAGCGGAGGAAGTTCATCTTGCCACTGAATGATTGTATCTCCTTTTTATTCGGGGGCAGATCTATTTGCTGAATTGCTTGCACACGTGCCAGGTCAATACAGATGCCATCCTTGGAGATAATGTTCCCGAGTATTTTTCCTTCTTCCATGGAAAACAAGCTCTTCTTTGGATTCAGCGACAAGCCATATTTTCTGCACTTTAGGAAGACAGTTTTAAGATGGTACATGTGCTCTTCATCAGATTTAGAAAACACCGTCAAGTCGTCCAAATACACCACGAAAAAGACATCCTTCTCGTTTGCAAAAGCCAAGTCCATAGCATGCTGAAATGTGGCACCCGCATTCTTAAAACCGAAAGGCATTTTCATGTAACAAAAGGTCCCCCATGGAGTGGTGAACACTGTCTTGTCTCAGTCATCCTCATGGATAGAAACTTGGTTATATCCAGAATAACCATCAAGCAGTGACATGTGAGATGGCCCCACTACTCGATGAAGTATATGGTCCATTTTGGGCAGTGGATAGTTATCCTTCAATGGGACTTTGCTAAGATTTCTGAAATCGATGCATAAGCGAATCTCCCCTATCTTTTTCCTTACGAGTACCATGTTGGAGATCCAATCTGAAAATCTGATTGGCACAATGATCCCTGATTTATACAACCTGTTGATCTCCTTTTCAATAGATGGCAACAACTCTGGATTTAGCCTTCTCAACTTTTGCCTGAATGGTTTTTGATTAGGCTTGATGGGTATAGTGTGCTGAATTATATTGGTGTCATACGTCTTTAAGTCAGAATAGTCCCAAGCAAACACATCTGCAAATGAAGACATTAAACTAATATATTTGTCCTTGATCATTGGCGACAATGCTTTGGACAATTTTACCAATTTAGGATTCACATTTGTCCCGATATTGACCTCTTCCACACCCTTCTATGTTGGCTACAATGTTGGCTTGCAGGCTACATCATCCTGATCGAAGAGTTCTTCTAGAGGTATCAAGCCTTTGGGAATAACATTATTCTTCAGCTGCAACACGTCCATTTCATTGATTTTCATTTTATCTGTACCATTTCCTTTTCCATCATCATTTTCTTCATCAATTGAGGTCTCTTTAAACTTGGCTTTGTTTTGCAGAAAATCATCAATCTCGTCATCATCTTGGAACACTTGCCAATATCTATTGTCTGGAATGGTTGGATGGTGCTTGACATGGATTTCGAATTTGTTACTAGAGTTCATTGGGATTTTCAAACTACTCGCTACCTTAGCAAGAGCATCGACAATGCTATTTTGTATGCGAGGCACACATGTCAAGGTGTATTCTAAGAACAATTTCAAAATGTCTAGGATTGCATTATGGTAGGCCCGCATCTTAGGATGCTTTGCTTGATATTCGCCTCTGACCTGCTTGATAACCAATTCGGAGTCACCATATATTGAAATCCTCTTAGCGTTCAGCTTTCTTAGAATATTTAGGCTAGCAATCGGAGCTTCATACTCATCTTCATTATTTGAACATTCAAAAGCCAACTTGTAAGAGCATACCCGTACGTTACTAGGGACCTTGTTTGGGGCGGAGAAGGGACTGGGTACCCAAATTCCTATGCCAGCACCATCATTTCCCACTGCTCCATTAAAATCCATGGTCCACAAACCTTCTTCCTCCTCTTGCAAGTGTTGGAAATCTGTTTGTTGTGCCTTGCCTGGTTGCTGTCCATTGCTTTCAGCTGATTGCCCAATGATGTTCTGTTGTTCTTGTTCCTCTTTCTTCAAAACTTCTTTGAATTTTTTGTTATTTCTAGAATATCATTTGATTCTACCAACTGACTATCCATATCATTTAAACTATTTGAATACAAAACAAAAGACTCTAAACCTATATGTACATATTTAATAGGATGATTTATTGGTTTCTCCTTGCTTGTGATCATGTACTTCATTTTTTGTTCCCAATATAGTTTCCTCATTTGTCCAAATACTAGAATCATTGCATAGGAGAAATCTAGATGTAGTGTCCCTTTTAGTTTCTCTACCCAAGACCTGGAAAGAAGCATGCCAAACCTTGGAGGAATGTCTGCCACCACAATATCCATCAAAAGATTCTTCATGGGGAGCTGATCCAAACTCACAACCAAGTCTTTGATGAGACCTATACATCTTACTCTGCTGGAATCGAATGAATAGAGATCATGATATTCCCGGGTGATGTCCAAACCAAGCTTTTCCATGATTGCCTTAGGCATGAGATTGTGAGAGGCTCCGGAATCGAACATGGCATTATGTAAAACAAAATAATGCAACCTTAAACTGATGTAGAAAGTTGGCACATCACTATCATGAGACTCGCCATTTGATGCTGGCCCAAAAATCATTTCAGGCTGATCATCTTCGACATTCACCATGTCGGACATTGGGTCCAAATTTAACATTTTAGATACTTGTCCTTTATAACTACTGTTCTTCAATATTTCAGTCCAAGGGATGGATATTTTTAGTTTGGAAATCTCATTCTCTAAATTGAAAGCGGGAATCCTTTCCACCTCTTTGACCAGGATTTCTTTCCTCTCCCTTTCTTTCAATGTAACTTGTTGATGTGCTGGTTCTGTTGATGTTGATTTGTTGCTCTACGTTTCAACCAGATCCTTTCCTTTCCTTTGTGTACCAGCTGAATCATTCTTTGGCGCTTCAACATCCTTCTTTTTCTGAATGGGTCTGACTGGCACATCCCTATTTCTAAGTGAATATTGCTGCTGTTGGGTAGACAAAGCATTCATGTAGCCTCTTTGGTATTCATCTGATTGCTCCTCCAAGATGGTGTTGCTTGCTAGAATGAAATATCCATCTTTGTGTGCAGCTGAATTCTCTGCATACTCCTCTCCAATGAGATAAGTAGGCAAATCGTCGGGAGTAAAGAGATGATTTTCTTCACCTATTACATTCCCATCTTCATCTAATTCCGGTCCATGCACAAAATTTTGCTGCAAAGGTGTTTGTACTGGTTGTTGTGCAATCGGCTCTTGAGCTCGTTGATCTCTCTGTCTTATTCTATATTGTGGTTGTTGTTGGCCACAGACGTTAGGATTTCTAACTTGTGGTTCCAGTTTGTCAAGTTTCATAGTCTCAAGCATCTACTCTACCTTCCAAAGTAGCTGATCTACCGAGGAAGATTCTTCCTTTACAGTGACCTTCTTTTTTTCTTTTTCTCTAGCCCTCTTGGTCAGCAGATTTGCTTCAACGTTGACTGCTATCTTCTGCATGTCTTCCATTGTAGTTGGTTCTTTTTCTCTCAATTGATAAGCCATGTCAGCATCAAAACCATTTGGGAACTTCAACATGGCTAGTCCCACGGGTGGCCTTAGATTATCTGGAATTTCATTATACACTGTATTGAATCTAATGCAATAATCTTGGACCGACTCACCAGCGTTTCTCTTGATTTTCTCATATTCGGACAGAATTTGAAGAGGGTTATTTTTCACTTCCTAGTGGTTCAAGAATTGTCTTTGTAGGTCTGCCAAGGTAGCGATACGTGCAGCTGGTAAACCTCTGAACCATTTCCTTACTTCACCCGCAAATGTTTGTACAAAAAGTCTCATTGCCATGTTTTCCGCATCTATCTCATGAAGTTCATAAAATTCTACCATTCTGTCCACATGTTGCTGCGCAGTAATGCCATTAGGAGTGCCATCAAAGAATGGGATTTTTCTTTGGTAATTGGTGGGCATGTCATCTAAAATTTGAGGAAAAACAAACGGTGCGAAATGTGCAACCATCGCTCTTGCTGGATTTGTCCTCGGAGGTGTTGGAGGAGTGTGCACAATTTGTAAGGGGCTAGCAATGGGAGTTTGAAGCTGAGCTATTATGTAGTTATCAATAGACTGGTTGGCCCTTTCCATCTCCAAGTCTACAAGAAACTGTGGATTGTGGACAGTAGAGTCAACCGATGTTTCAGACTTGGCTTCAAAAAATGATAATTCAAACTACTCGTCAAACTTTAGCTCTTCAATATACTCAAAAATGTCCAGGCATGAATGAGATTTGAGCACACGCAATATAGAGCTTTCTTGACGACGATTTCTTGAAATCAAATTGGGATTTTCATAGATGAATGGAGGGTCGGGATCTAAATTAGCTCCGGTGTATCATTGAGAAGCTAGTGTGCTATTGAGAAAAATCAAAGGACACAACCTACTTTACATCAACCTATCTCCTAAACTTATCATCCAAAAGCTTAGAATTATTAAGAAGCAAGGGGATTTGATTTGTCTCCCCAGCGGAGTCGCCACGATGTTAGCACCTAAATCTGCCTTAGGCTAAAGGAAGGCAAAATTCAGGGTAACCACAGACCACGCTCAGTCTTGTAGCTAGCCCTACCAGAGCAGGAGAGGGCTCTCTCTGAGTGACACTCAGTGAATAAGTGAATGAAAAGGCCTGAGATGACTTACAACAAACTATTTATCTTAGGCTAGTAAGTGATTATGGATATAAGAAGCGATTTTTATGAATGACTGTGTTTCTTGGGTGTTATGGGACCACTGGACCTCAATGAACAGAGAACTTAATACAAAGGCACAGATTATTTCATGAGGCAAGATAGGCAGAAAGCATAGCAATTTAGTTTTAAGATATTGTGGAATGAATAGATTGATTAAGAGGGTGAAAAGGGCATGGACAACATGAATCCTTTTCAACAGAAGAATGAACACTGTACACGAAATTTTCCCACAGGCAGAGCAATAAAATTGAATTCTACCTTAGCTAACTTAGAAAATTTCAATGGAAATGAATATGAAATAAGCTATGAAACATAACAAGATACATATCAAACATAAGAGACACATTTTCTACACTCACAACCACATGAATCTCATGAAACAGAGCCACTACCTTTCATTAGTCCTGTGTAAAAAATATACAATGCAGAAACAGAGTTTCTTTCCCACAGTCTCCCAGAAGTTACAAGCCAACCAACCCTTTGCAAATGGTTTGCATACAATATATAGAATGTTCCATGAAGAGATAGAATTCCCAAGGGTTGGGGAGTTACTCGAATCATTACAAACTGAAGGTGGAGAGCCAAACAGCAGCTACAGGTGCAGCGCCACAAACATGACAAATGGTTTGGGTGGCCCTTTGCCTTCCTTTTCCACTTGGATAACTGACCATCTGGAGTGAAAATACTTATAAAACTGCCTTAGGTTCCTAAAAATTGAAGTGCATATGAGTGGGCCCACTTACAAAAATTCGGGAAGCGAAATTTCGCGAAATAGAGGCATTTTGGCCCTTTTTCCTATATGCGCCACGCCACTTTGAGTCCCGTTTTGAGGCACTTTCTGAAGTCCAAAATGTACCCAGATGTGCTCGTTGGAAGGCCTGTCCTATATTCTTTAAAACCCAAGTGGAATTTTTGAATTTGGAGCTCATTTGCCCCTCCAAATATTCATTCTCCCAAGACTGCTTCCTGTGTGTCAAAATAGGGGCAGTGAGGCCATTTTTGAGTGTATTTTGCCCTTTTGGTGGCCAAGATATTCTCCAAATTTCTTGATCCCAGTGCCAGTAATTTTGATTTTGTATTCTAAATCCAAATACAAAAACCATTTCTCATTTGGAGCTCCCAATCTTACGCATCGCGCCGGTGGCACGACGCATATAGAGAAAAAACCTGTTTTTGTGCCAAAAATTTGTCATGTGACCAAAATTTTCCCAAATTCCTTGAAACTTTGACTGGAGGTCCTCTATGAAGTGATATGGTATGCCAAGGAAGCTTTAGCCAAGATTTGAAGCTGATCTTGCTCTTTTACCTCTTTTTCTTCTTTTGTTGCTTTGCTCAATTTAGCCTTCAAGCTCCTTATTTGGGCCTTTGCACTCATGTTCCATGCCTTGTAACGACAAGCCATCCTCTGCAGTATGGCTTTGTCCCTATTTTCCTCCTCCAACATTTTCTCCAAGTGTAGATTGACCCGATCCAACCAAGATTCATGGTCATTGTTGATCTCTTGCTCCAAGGTAGTAAGCTCAATCCCCCTCTACTGGACAACTTATCAATTTCACAGATGCTTTGCAGCTCCATGATCATCTGTTGGTCCTCAAGTTGTTTGTTTCTCTACTCCAGATACTTGATGACCCATTTAGCACTCTCGAAATTTAGTATGAAGTCTTTGATCTCCGTGTCCTGCTCCTGAAAGGTCATCCTAAGTTTAGCATTTTCTGCCTCTGTCTCTTGATCCTGAATGAGGATGACGTCAGTCTCCTATGCATCTGATGATCCCTCACCATGTACGAGCTCCTTGCCCTTGTCCAATACCCCCGTAGTTGATTCCGGAAGTGAGGCCCCTTCCACCACGGGTGGAGATAACACTCGCTTTGCTGCTGCAAATAAGTTCCTACTGCCTTTCTGGTATGTCACAAAAAATGGCATGATCGTGGTCTCATGATTCTCATGCTGATAAGAAGGACCACCCAACTCCTGCTCAGGCTCTAATAGTACCTGTGTTGTGCTGAAGAAGTCATAGGAGATGAAGTCCTCCCAAGCAATGCCCTGCAATCCCAACTGATTATCTACCAAAATCTGGATAAGAGCGAAGTGATACACACTGTTAAGCTACTGCTGAGGGGTCTTATGTAGCATGAAGGTGTTCATCCTTTCTATATTCATGCATATGAAAAATAGGAGGTTCATCATCCTCACCCTGGTAAAGTGCATTAGCAAGCGGATATGATAGGCATACAGTCTAGAGAACCTCCCCTCACAACTGAAGTATTTCATGATCAATCTCATGAGTGGAGCATACTCATTCTTCAAGTATCTGAAGGGAAATACTCTTGTGAGCTCATTCAAGAATCTGGTTTTGATGTAAGGCTCATAGTGTTGCCTTTCCACCTTTTTCTTCTTATGCCACTACTCCCCAACATTTGGAATGCCTATTGCCACTGATATAGCTTCGGGTGTCAAGGTGAAAGTGACCCCGGCCAAGGTAGACTGACCTCCAAGTAGATGAAGCACAAATAAACAGGCCAACTTATGATGAACTCTGACATTTGTCACCTTTTGACAAAATTCAAAACATGATAGGTGCTGGAAGGATGACATGGCAAGAGGGCATGCTTGTAACTCGGTGAGGGTACTGGGTTCATCCCTGACATGTTTGCCACTCTTGTGGTGTCTCCTGGGAGCCTGGTCTTCTGAGGATGAGTCACTCTGTGTCTCCCTCTCATACTCAGACGAATGGTGTGATGACATGACTGCAATGTGGGCTGTGATTAGGCTGCCCCTTTGATGATGGTGTGAGGCTGGGTGCCTTTGTAGTATCTGTTACCAAGAGGAACAAATGAAACAGGGAATGTTAGGAAGGGAGTGATGAAATGGGGATAGGGTTTATAGGGAGAACTTTGTTAGGGGTATGGGAGGATTTTGGGTATTTTGATGGCATAGGGTTTTGGGGTTTTATTTGAGCAATAGGAGGAGGGGAATGGGAATATGATTTTGGTAGCATTAGGGTAGTGATAATAGGAGAAAAATGACATAAGTGAATAAGAGATAGGGGTAGGGTAGGAAAAATAACCTTGGCAGCAGAAAACACTGTTACACAACCCTAGAAAAATGGTTTTTCTTTGGTATCTTCTTGTGTTTTCTTAATGGAATGTTTTTTCATTCAATCACCGACAATAATCCACCATATATTCATTGAATTTGATGCACAAATGATTTTGAGAGCCTACCTTGTTGTTAGAGGGACTTCACAAAAATTTTGAGGGAGTTTTGGCACGTTCTAGGTGCTTTATCTCTGTGAGCCACGCCCCTATCTGTGTGTGCCATGCTCCTGTCTGTGTGCACTACGCTCTGGGTGTGCGCCACGCTCGTTATGGGCTTGAATGGTGGGTGGGTGTTGTGTGCACCGCACCCTGTGTGTGCGCCACGCCCTTTCCTGTGTGCGCTGCGCCCTTGTCTTCACCTCCAGCCGACTTCCAGCTCCTCGTTTGCTCCTCGGACTGTATGCATCGTGCACAAAGCCCAGTGCACCATGCTCTGGGTATGCGCTGCACCCTCAATAAACTTACACTATGGGCAGGCTGTGTGTGCGCCGTGCCCTCTGTGTGCACCACACTCATGGTTATATGCACCGCGCTCTCTGAGGTCGCCTCCAACTCACTCGATCGCTCACCGATGCACACTCATGCCTCTCCAATACTTCTCCAAGACTTTTAATGGCACAATGCCTTTGCTTTTGACAAAAATTGGTATATATAGCCTTGGAAGAGATGGGTTTAATTTTTTCCTCTTCAAAAACCCATTTTTGTAATGTTTGAGTTTTGCACTTTTTCACTGACTTTAAAACACACTGATTTTCACTTTCCGTTTGAAATTTTAGCTTGAATGATGCAATTTTCGGTACTTTTGCGGGGGTTGCGAGACAGGACATGTGGCCACAAAAAGCATGAATGCATCTGAAAAAATCACTTGACGACTTTTTTGAAAATTTGGCCATAAATGACACTGTTTGACTTTTCTTAAAAACAGAGTTTTGAAGAAGAGTCGGAGTCTATCCACATGATGATGAAGCTTTCTGAACCATAACTGTGTAAGGGCCTCACTCTGGCCTGCATGGCTATACTAGAAATGTTCAAAGACCAAATTGATGAATTCGTAGACCTAGACCTCGAAATGACCTTTGTCCTTTAAAGGACCACACCTTGACTGTCATGAACTTTGATGATGATTGACCAAGATCTGAGCCAGCAGGAGCCATACATGAGGGGGGAAATGACTATAGTGACCTTCTCCGTCAGATTATGGCATACCCCTAGTGGAATGCAACTGGGAGAATGGAGTGGGATACCTAATCATGAAATGCATAAAGAGTTTTGATCTCTGACAGAGGACTGACCAGACCAACTCGAACAGGGTTCAAGGAAATCACGATGATACCTGGTGAAACTCCATGGGATCTAGATTAGAGAGTGAAAAGTAAAATCCGTGAGGCAAACATGACATTGTCGGATGCACATCATTGCACGTGGTACAATCTGTGAGGTGAACATGATGTTGTCGGATGCACTGCACTATGCGTGGTTTGTGGCATCCCTGACACCACATCTAAGGACAACGCTATCATAGCAAAAGATCTCAAGCCAAGCCAAAGCATTAGAGACCGTGATGAGATTGCACAAAACCCCAATATAGGATCCAGGGTTGGGAGTTCAACAAATACAAAACTTGTGTTTAGAAATGCAGAAGTTGAAACAAGAATAGGCACCCCACCCAGAAACCCAAGAGGAAGTATGGTGTATAAAGTGTAGAAGCTAGGGTCATGATAAAGATCACTATCTAGTCTGTTACGAACTATGTGGTAGCAAGGGGACCAATGCCATTGCGACCAGAGGTACAGGTAGGTCCAAGCATAATGCCCGCACTCTAGTGTGCGATATTTCAGGAGGGAGGAAAGCATGCCACAGACAACTACCATCTAATATAGAACATGAGATAACTGGCCCCCCTAGTGGCTATTTTGCAACTTTTCTAGATCGGTGGGCCATGAGGAACAAGACTGTCATAGTTATCAATTATTGAATGACCAATCACCTACCTATAGAATGCAGAATGAAGTGCGAGGTCCGGATCCTATCATGGCAATAGGACGCGGTGTGTTATAGGGACGTGGATCAGGACGGGGAGGAATGGGTCCAGGAAGGGGTCGCAGGTAGCTCATCTATTACAACTGCAGAGGACCAGGTCATTATGTGCGGGACTATACCAATCCAACCAGAATATCATGCCCTTACTGCGAACAATTCGAACATGAACTGATAGATCGCCCCACACTGATAGCAGAGATTCGTGAGAAATAAGTAGCACAACCTACGACGACACAAAACGTCTAGATGATGAGGTCAAAACCATGCAAAGAAGATCCTGACATAAATATGGTGCTCTGAAATGGCACAGCCACTGAAAAAGATAAGGGGAAACCAACCAAGGAGGACGCATGAGTTCACAAGGAGATAAGTCTGGAAGCTAGGGAGAGCTTCATGGAGGTCTCCACTCTAGGTAATAGGGATCAATTTGAGCTAGAAAGGGATCCCTCGATGCTGACTACCTTTTTAGACACATGCATGAAATTGCTTCGCGACAATAGAGTGGTTAATGGCTTGCAAGAATTGATAAATAGGTGTGCAGGGTAAAGTGAACCTCACATGATCCGAAAATTGGGAAAACATGCGTCACAGACTGGGTGGGAAATGCGGTTAACAACACAGATTGGTGACTATGAGATTGATTAGATCATTCTGGACTTGGGCTCAGACACAGATGTACTACCTAAACAAACGTGGGAGTGCATGGGAAAGCCCATACTACAATGCTCTCCTATTTAATTGAGGATGGTGAATCAACAAAAGATCCTACCCATGGGAAGACAACAAGGAATTATTGTAGATATAGAAGGCGCAAGCACGCGAACTGACTTCCAGGTAATCAATATTGTGGAAGAAAGTAGCCCTTACCTTGCAATATTAGGAATAGACTAGGCCACTGACATGAATGGAGTTATTAATTTAAAGAAGTGGAAAATGTTCTTTGAGAAGAAGTCACTTTGCGTAGTCATTCTGCTAGACCTAGCTGCAGGACCGCGTTACACTGAACCCGTGCGCGGCAAAGGCAATGATGACGAATTAGTTTTTATTTATAAAATCACTACATGACATCAAGTATGGGACAATCCGATGGTGGAAGGAAGAATATCATGGGAGCATGCAGAATCCTGCACTGAAGGTGCAGATGAAGAAGATGAGAGATGGCGTAACTAGCTGAATGGAGTAACCACGTTAAACTGCAATATGGTGACTAAATCATTGTGTTGCATTAAAGTGTAGGATCGTGAACTACCAACATATGATGGGCTAACAATAGTAGATGAATTCTTGATCAAATTTGAAAGCACAGTACCAAAGCACCAATGGTTCAATGTGTTGAAATGGGCATTGTGCACAATGCCTACGCGTTGGTGGGGTACACATGAAGGAAACTTCAGAAATTGGTGTGACTGTAGGTGAATGATGCAGATAAGATTTGGGAGGCTAGAACTATGCAAAACGGAGAAATATGATGGACGTGATGATCCACGCATGCACCTGACCAAATGGGTCCACGCCTATGGAGAAGAGCCTCAACAGGAGTGAGTACACTTATTTTGTCATACCCTAGATGTCATCCCAAGGAATTGGTATACTGAAACAGAGCTTTGACATGGCACAAGTGAATGGGATATCGTATGCGAAGGGTTTCTATCATCATTCCTCTCTGAGGATCATTTGGATGACACGTTGTAGGTGGTAAAGGCCACTATTTCAAAAATAGCATCGGAACCAGAAGAAATCATGTAGCTAGACTCGTCGTGACAGTTGAGCCAGACCCTGGAATGTTACAATGTGCATGTAGAAGATGATGAGGACAACCCTAGAAACATCAATATTCCAAAAACAGAGGGGATTTACGAGGTGATCAGACCAAGAATTGAGGATCCAGACATCACCACACCACTGAAAATGAAACAAGGAAACATCAGAACATAGGACAAGCCGAAGTATGCAACTTTGGGAGACTATTGGGACGATGCCATGGCAGAAAAGGTGGTCGCGTTGCTTCGAGAATATCAAGATTTATTCACCACAAAAATCATGGAGTTAAAAGGGATCCTCGATGACTTTGGAATGGTGAATATAACTTTGAAGCCACATGCAAAGCCAGTTAAGCAGCGGCCTTACCGGTTGAATAAAAAATATAAAGTGAAGTTCCGTGAAGAGTTGGACAAGATGCTTGGAGTAGGAATAATTAAACTGGTAGAAGAGTTTGACTGGGAAAGTCCTATGGTTGTGCAAGAGAGGAAACAAAAGGGTGAAATTTGCATTTGCGTCGATCTCAATAAGCTCAATGATGCATGTGTCAATGATCCCTTTCCGACACCATTTATAGACGAGGTACTAGAAAATGTGGGAGGACAGGAAGCCTACTAACTCACAGATGGTTTCTCGGGTTACTGCCAAATTAAGATCGCACCAGAGGAGAAGAGTAAGACAACTTTCGCCACTAAGTGGGGCGCTTTTTAGTATACGGTGATGCCCTTTGGACTAAATAATGTGTTGGCGATATTCTCTCGCGTTGTGGTAGCTACATTCAAAGAGTTTATACACAAGTTCTTAGAGGTACATCTTGATGATTGGACCATATTTGGGTTAGTTAAGAAACATACTGCAAGCTTAAGGTTAATGTTGGATACTTGCCGATGACCCCAGATTTTGCTTAATCTAAAGAAGTGTACTTTCCTCGTCCTCTTCAAGAACCTACTCAGCCATTTTGTTTGTAAGCAAGGTTTGATGGTGGATTCGGCAAATATCACAGTCATAATCAACCTGTAAGTGCCGCAAAGTTTCAAACAACTGCGCACCACACTGGGACACACTAATTACTATCAAAAGTTCATAAAAAGATATGCGCATATCATGGCACCAATGGAACAATTGCTGAAGAAGGATGCTACGTATTGCTGGAATAAGGAATGCAGCAGAAGTCTGGAAATGCTTAAGGAAAATATGGCATTAGCCCTTATATTGGTCTTTCCGAAATGGGACATCAAATTTCATGTGCATGTTGATATGTCATGTATCGCATTGGGCATGGTACTCACTCAAGAAGGAGCGGAGAGAATTGATCATCCGATCATTTTCGCAAGTCAATGATTGTCGAAAGCTGAGAAGAATTACTCCACTACTAAGCAATAAGGATTGGTGATGGTATACGTGCTCCAAAAATACTGCCACTATCTACTTGAAGGACACTTTAAGATGTATACTGACCACTCAACCCTAAAATACCTAGTGAATAACCCTGTGTTGGGGGGGCACATTGGTAGGTGGCTACTATTATTCCAAGAGTATGAATTTGAAGTCATCGTAAAGCTCGGACGTCTGAAAGTAGGCCTAGACCACCTATCTCGAATTGAGAACGGCGAAGAGCCCACAAACTTGGAGGAAGGACTATCGGATGCACAATTGTATGCAATGCGCATCATGGATGGCCATTTTGGGGACATAATCCACTTCTTAACCACAGGAACCCCACTGCAGGGATATTCCATTCAGTAGAAGAAATAATTGGTAATACGTGCAGAAGGCTTCAGTGTTATTGCAGGACACCTCTACAAGATGGGCAATGATGAAATATTATGTAGATATGTACCTGAATTTGAGCGACGAGAGATCCTAGCCAAAACACATGAAGGGGATGCTGGAGGACATTATGCTAGTTATGCCACAACATAGAAGATTCTTTGTGTAGGACTATGGTGGCCAACTCTACATCAAGGCTTGAAAACATACTGTTGGGCTTGTGACGTATGTCAATAGACTGGGAAACAATCACGAAGGGATGAAATGCCACTCAATCCATAGATCACACTGCAACCATTCGAGAAGTGGGTAATCAACTTCGTGGAATCTATTGCACCTCAAGGGAAGATGGGTGCATGCTATATCATCGCCACGATAGAATATTTGACCTGATGGGCAAAAGCATAGCCGGTTAAGGATTGCACGGCTGCTACAACAACAAAATTTTTGTTCGAGAATGTGTTGACACAATTTGGATGTCCCAAAATTCTAATGAGCGACCTAGGAACACACTTTTTGAGTAAAACAATCAACACACTCACTGAGGAATTTTAGATATATCATCAACAGAGTACGCCATACCATCCACAAGGAAATGGGACCATCAAAGAGTTCAACAAAATTTTGGAAACTATGTTGACTAAGGTCTATAACACACAGCGAAACGCCTGGGACTTGCACATCCTTACTATGCTATGGGCTTTCTGAACCACGTGCAAGAAGTTGATGGGCCAGACACCTTTCTGGTTATCTATAGATAGGAATTCATTATGCCCATGTAATATATTGTACCCAGTTTGCGAATTGTGGTAATAACAAGCATGGTCGACCATGGGGCTTTGGCGGAATGGCTCGGGCAACTAGAGGAACTTGAGGAGGAATGGATTTTGGCTAGATTCCATTAGCAAGTACAAAAACAACAAGAGAAAGTGTGGCATGATCACCATATCAAGGTGCACACTTTTAGGAGAATGATCTAATATTACTGTATGATAGCAAGTTTGAGAAATTCCCTAGCAAGCTTCGAATGCCTTGGTTGGGTACCTGTATTGTCAAATAAGTTACAGATGGAGGCGCGATCTAGCTTGCTAAGCTCAATGGAGACCCCTTCTCGAGATGAGTAAATGGCAGTCGCCTGAAGCTCTACATCGGTGGGTCGACCGCCTGACTAACTGACCGAAGGAAAGTCTAACCGCTCTAGCCAGTTGAAAGAGAGTGCGGGACGATAAAGCAATTTGGGGGGAAGCTACGTGACCACTAGGGTGTGTGTGGATATGGTTTGTCACAAGGGTCGCGGTTTCGCGGAAAGGGATGTGATGCTACATTGACAAGCAAAGAGGTGACCGTTGCTGTCACTGTTCATGACAAGTTGTCTAAGTTATGGCAAAAGGGAGCGGGCGGTAGGCAATTACAAGATAAGGTATGAACTGGATCTAGAACGATCTGCTGCAGGTTTAACATGTGGACACCAGAAAGGGTGGGAGCCAACGAATTTGAATGTGGAAACACTTATAAATCATAGGGGGGCCTTCACAGAACAAGTTGTGCTTCTAAGAACCTTAATCTATTATGCTTTCCAACCCCTATGGAACTCTTCATTATCTATGTTCAAGGAGTAAGGCCAAGAGTTATGATATGACCAAAGATGTCAGCCTTTCTGAAGAATACGATGTGGAAAGCTATGGGTGCTGCGCAGAGTTTAGCGTCGATAGGAGGGGATGTGCTGGAAATTTATAGACATGAAGCAGAACTGGTCCAGATGCTGTCACCTTACCCATGGGCTAGTTGGAAAACCATAAAGGATAAAGGACAAGCTATGAATATGGAGCCGATTGGTGGAATTGTAGTTAACAAGTCTTCTCTGGTGTGTCTTGAAGATTGGGATCTCATGGACAATAGCAATACTCTTGCAAAATTGTAACACAAGTTGCAACAGACAATGCAAAGAGAATATATGAACTTAGAAATCGGTTGTGTTGGTAAAAGGTGGTCCCGTATGCAGCACCCCAGCTAGAGCTAAATTCCTATGATGGGGTGTTTTGTGTTAACTAAGCAGAGAAAAATGAACATTATCGATTATGAGAATTGGTAGAACCCACGAAGCAAGAACTAGAAGTGGTGTTCTAGAAGATGAAGAAGGAGTAGCAGAATGGAGGACGTCACTCATGGAGAGGTGAACCACGGAGCCTCGGTAGTGCCTCTCACCGCACCAATGAGTGACTTGGCACAAATCACGATGATTATGTTCGGGGCCTATTGGGTAGCGATGGTCCCACATAATAGTTTTCGGGTGTAGAGCCTATAAATTACGATAAAAACATTGTAAAAACTCCAAAATATGTGGAGCGCAAAATGTAATAGATCAAGTCAAAGGGTTGTCCACCAAAGAAATAATATAGAATAATAGGAAGTCATTCAACTTGCCCATGGTCTGTGGACCATGGGAATGTATAAATAGAGTGAGGCTATATGGGTAGAAAGTTAGCTTTTGATATGTACTTTTGGATCTGAATTGTAATGGGTGTTTGAGGAGTGAAGTCTTAAAGCGTTTGTAAGTCTGAGTAAAGGGTGTTGGTAGGTAGATAGATGCTCTGCAGCTGTGTGCACAGAGGCCTAGTAGAGTCCACAACTATGTGCATAGAGGCCTAGTAGATTCCACAGTTGTGTGCGCCGACCCCTGCAACTGAGTGCATAGGGTGGATGTGGATGTATTGGTGAGAGAAGTGAATAAAGATATGTTGATTCTAAAATTCTATGTAAAATCTGAATTATTAAGGATCTCGCTAATTTATATAACTGTTTGATCTATGCGTGTAAGCTTATGTTATGAGTTTATGCAAATCTGTATCTTTCCTAGGTGCATGAACTGGCTAGTACTATTAAATGTTTGCTTAAAGACCATAAAAGGTAGATCTAATCTATAACAATGCATTAATAAGCCTTTAGGAGTTTCCTGGGTCCGGATCTATGCAGGACAGAGTGGCACAAAGCCGCAAAATGGTGTGCAAACCTTCTAGACTACATCAAGATATCCCAAGGGTGTGGAAACATAGTTCCAACACCCTCCCCTGCTACCTCGAGTGAAATCTCAGTTTGTGCTCTACGGGTTGTTGCCAAAAGGGCTGGTAGCTATGGGAATTGTCTGGCTAAATAACTCTTCTGAACCTAGGTCAGGCCCATACAAGACAACACTAATAAAATAAGACACTTAGACTACTTTAGGAATTTGCATGGTGCGTTGCCCTAGTAGCACAAAAGGATCTAGATCAAGGGTTAGGGCTGTGCAATGGACACCCAAACCCTTTTGTAGAGGTATTGAAGGATGGAATAGAGGGCTCAACTGGAAAGCCCTAGAGTGAAGCCACCTGTGTGAAGGTAGGAATAAACAGAAGTAAACAACATCATGACCTTCTCAGGGTGCAGAAACGTGGTTCCAGCATCCCTCCATACTGCTTTGGGTGAGACTTCAGTCTGCGCTTTGTGAGCTCATGCCAAAAGGGCCGGTAGTCTAGGGATTTGTTTGGCTAATTAATGTTGAACCTGGGTCAGGCCTCCTCAAGAAAACAATGGTTCCATTACTGGGACCAGAATCTACATAAGAGATGTGTAATGTCGTATCACTGGAATCCAACTAAGAGAGCTATTGTAGACTGGTTGGATAGGAAGATCCATGAATTCATGGTGCAGGATAATAGAAACTCATGACTAACAAAAGAACAGTGGCTCGACAGATACCTATATACAAGTATCCATGAGATCTTTTTCTGCTCCTTCTTGATTCAGCTATACGAGTGGATCGTCAAGCTAGCATATAGCCAAAGAAGGTGGAAACCTTATTGTCCTATTGTGTGGACCCCAAAGCTTATGTGAAGGGTGGAAGCACCAGAGGATAAGATTTCTTGTGTTTTCTATCATTGGCTCGATTGCGTCATAGGAGGATTTGTAACTGAATTTGTGGTCGACACCTCAGTCAACTACAACGAGGTAGAGTGATGCCCTTTTAAAGGATCGTGAGGTAAGTATGTGAAATATTTGAATACCTGGATTAAAATGTTATTGTGTGAAAAATGGGTTATGCAACTACCTTGATTTTTGGGGCTATGCGAAGCATAAAAACTTACATAAATGAAGGAAAAAAGGGTCCTGAATATAGTCCGTTGATTTCACCTCTACGAGGTGATGAAGAAGAGATACCGCAGGTTTCTTCACAAAGTGTTATTCAATTAATAAGGCAAGTATTCCCATGAAACCACCTCCACCCACACCACCTCCAACGTCACCACTATCACCTGTGATTTCACCCGTACCACCTCCACCTCCACCGCCATTTAGTATGTCAAATTTAGTGAAGTTGCTTTTGTTTAAAGGCTTCGAGGAAGAGGACCCGGACCAATTCTGGTTCATTTTGAAGGATATATGGGAATCTCAGGGCGTTATAGATGACAACATGAAGAAGGTGACATTGGTTAGTGCTCTGCAGGATCACACTCTAACCTAATATATCAAGTACACTAATGATAACTTGATTGCTAGAGTAGCAAACATCTAGAAATCATTGAATAGAGAATTCAGTATGCCTAAGTATGAAGCACAGTCTATTGTAGGGTTCAAAGAAATCGCGATGCAACTAGGTGAGACATCTTGGGAACTCATTGAGAGGTTGAAGTGTCCAATCTGCAAAGCTACCATGAACCTAATGGACGAACAACATCGCGAGTGGTTTGTGGCTTTGCTCTTGCCACACATAAGGGTTGCATTGTCGCAGCAGAAGATAACAACTTAGACAACAGCCTTGGAGATTGTAATGAGGTTGCATGAAACACTGATGCAAGATCCAAATCTGGGGATTCAATAGATCCATGCGTAGTTGAAAAATCTCTACCTTGAGATGCAAAGCTTGAAGAAATACAAGATAGCTTGACCAGAAGTGCGCGAAGAGGTATGGTGTCTAAAATGCAAGAGTCATGGGCATGACAAAGACCATTATCCGGTCTTTGTGAACTACCTTATAGGAGGCCGATTGATGGCTTTTAGGCATGACACTCAAGCAGGACCGAGCGAGAGGCCTACATTGTGGTGTCCTATATGTCAGGTAGTAGGAAAGCATGCCATAGATAACTATCATTTGTTGAAGAAGTTTGTACAGACACTGCAAAAACTGTTCTGCATATTTTGTAGGTCGGTAGGGCATGATAAGCATAATTGCAGGAGTTATGAATGGATGATGGGTAGAACACCGACCTATAGGGTACATGCAGAAACGTGGCCTCATGACGAGAGCACAGGGATGGCATTAATAGATTCAGGGGTGCACAGGAGGCCGAGGTGGAGGATGACCTGGAAGAGGTCGAGGATCGTTGATTTGCTACAATTGCAGAGGACCAGGACATTATGCCTATAATTGCACTAACCCTACGCATCCGCCGTGCAAGTATTGCACCTTATTTGATCATGAAACGGAAAATTGTCCTACAGTGATAGCAAGGATACATGACAAAGTGGAGCTACCACTGTAGCCTACTCAGAACTTGTAGATGATGAGGACTGAGCTGGACGAAGAGGACCCAAATGTTAATATAGTGCTCATAAGTGGAATCACAACAAGAGATGACAAGTATAAACAACCCAAAGATAGTACATGGGTGTGCAAAGCTTCAGTGAAGGAGGCTAAGTTTGATTTGGAGCACGCACGTGAAACATTCATGGAGATGAAGAAGATTTTCATTGAGACCTCCAGCTTCGAAAGCAAGGATAAGCCTGATCAGGAGATGGACCCTTCTATGCTTACAACCCTCCTAAAGACCTGCATGAACCTACTGCGTGATAGCAAGGTTGTGAAGGGGCTACAGGAGCTCATAAATAGATGCACTAGAAACACTCTTGATGAGTTGTGTGTAGTACGAAAGATGTAGTACGAAAGATTGGCAAGCATAAAACAAAGACGAGATGGGAGATGAGACTAACTACGCAGATAGGAGAGTATGAAATGGATCAAGTTATTTTGGACCTGGGGTCAGATGCAAACATCCTACCAAAGCAGACTTGGGAATGGATGGGAAGACCTGCACTGCAATGGTCTCTGATACAGCTAAGCATGGAAAATCAACAGAAGATCATCCCCATGGGGCGGCTGTAGAGGGTGACTATGGATATTGAAGGTGTGAGAATGTTGGCTGATTTTAAAGTAAGAAAGATAGTGGATGACAACAATCCCTATCCTACACTCCTGGGAATTGACAAGGCTACTAATATGAATGGGGTAATCAATCTAAAGAAGCGAAAGATGATATTTGAGAAGAAATCACTACACATAATAGTACCCCTTGATCCTATTGAAGGATTGCGCTATACTGTACCAGTTCGCAATTATGAGAGTGATGATGATCTGGACTGTATCTATAAGATAACAATATGAGACCAAGATTGGGTGAATCCAATAGCGGATGGATGAATTACATGGGATCACGAGAGTTCATAAACATCGGACTCTGATGAAGAACTAAAGCGCCGACAGAATTGGTTACATGAAGTAACTACGTTGAGTAGTAACATGATGACCCGGTTAATGCATTGTGTGTTGTCAGAGGTAAAAAAGTTGCCTACTTATGATGGCCTGAATGATGTAGATATTTTTATGGATTCATTTGAGAGGTAGCTACCAGAAAAGTAGTACTTCCAAGCGTTGGATTGGGCACTATGCGCTACACCCGCAAGGTGGTGGGGTACACATAAGGGAAGCTTTGATGATTGGCACGAGTGTAGGAGAAGGATGAGAAATATCTTTGGGAAGCCTAAGATGCAAATGACAGGAAACTATGATGGCCAGGATGATCCACATGTGCATTTGGCCAAATGGGCCTAGGCTTATGGAGAAAAGCCCCAACCTGAATGGGTGCACTTGTTATGTTACACCTTGGATGTTGTCCTGATGAATTGGTATATAGAAATAGAGTTTCGCCATGGTACAAGTGAATGGGATATTCAACACGAAGGATTCATGTTGATGTTCTGTTTTGAAGACGGGTTTGACAATATTGATGAAGCGCTATAAGAAGTGAAAGCAACAATCTTTAAGATACCACATGATCCTTTAAACCTGATTCAACCTAAATGGGCTACTCAGTTGAGTCACACACTAGAATGATATAATGTAACGGCTAAAGAAGAAGATGAGGATCCGTGAAAAAATAAAATCTGTGAAACAGAAGGTCACTGCGCAGTTGAAGGACTAGAGGTCAAGAATCTTGATATAACCGCATTGTTGGAAATGAAACAAGTCAACATTGGTATGGAGGTAGAGCCGAAATTTGCAAAGATTGAAGATTATTGTGACAACATGATGGTGGATAAGGTTGCTGAATTGCTCCGTGAATGCCAGTATTTATTCCCTACCAAGTTTACGGATTTGAAGGGGATAATCAGGGAGCTAGGTATGATGAAAATCACATTGAAATCCAACGCAAAGTTAGTTAAGCAAAGGCCTTACTGCGTCAATCCAAAATATAAGGAAAAGGTTCGCTTAGAGCTAGAAAAGATGCTCATAGTAGGCATCATTGAGCTTGTGGAAGAATCTGACTCGGTAAGCCCTATGGTGGTACATGAGAAGAAGTAGAAGGATGAAATAAGAATACGCATGGATCTAAGAAAGCTAAATGACGATTGTGTACGTGATCCTTTCCCAACTCCATTCACTGATGAAGTGTTGGATAATGTAGGTGGCTAGGAAACATATTCTTTTTATTGACGGGTTCTCAGGCTACCACTAGATCAAAATTGCGCCAGAGGATAGGAGCAAGACAACCTTCATAACTGAGTGGGGTTGTTTTCAATACACTGTAATGCCTTTTGGATTTAAGAATGCGCTTGTGATTTTCTTGTGCATATTTGTTGTCACATTTGAAGAATTTATTCATAAGTTCCTCGAGGTATAACTTGAGGATTGGTCTGTGTTTGGGCTAGTGAAACGCCATGTAGCAAGCCTACGCCTGATGTTGGGTACCTGCCAAAGATACTAGATCGCACTTAATCTGAAGAAGTGTCTCTTTTTGTTACCTTTGGGACCCTGTTAGGTCATGTGGTTTGCAAATAGGGAGTAGACCTCGCAAAGATCGCGGTGATACTGAACTTGGAAGTGCGAAGGAGTCTGAAACAGCTACGTGCTACCCTGGGACATACGGGATATTATAGAAATTTATCAAAGGCTATGCCCAAATCACTCTGCCTATGGAGAAATTGTTGAAGAAGGATGTCACATTCTACTGGAACAAAGATTATAAGAAGAGCCTAGATGTATTAAAAGAAAACATGGTCACTATGCCGATCCTAGTATTCCCAGATGGGAAGAAGGAGTTTCATGTACATCTTGATGCATCATATATAGCATTAGGAGCAGTACTAACAAAGGCTATGATGAGCGCCAATATTGGAGTAGGGATGTTGCAACTCCTAGACTACCAACTTTACTTATCATCCCGGGGTTTGTACAAACTTGGAGGTGATAGTGCTATATGCACAATTAAAAGTGAATGTCCTCCCTATTGTCACTATTGATCTGGTGGGAGACCCCAGGGGTTCCAAGCCAGAATTCTATAGAGTCAGAAGAAGCTTAGTTATTTGATGGAAGAAGAGAAAATCTATTCTAAGAGAGATACTCTACTGCAGTAATAAAGAAAACAACATGTAATTATAAATCGCATCATATCCTAATTAACCATTTAAACAGCTATGCTAAGTAGAATTTCCGAATCAAATCTAACCTAATGCTACTATCTAAGTTACAGAAGTAAAGAGAATCAAACCATACTAATGTGTAAGCAAGGAAACTAAACGAAATCTGTTTTCACTTTTTTTTTGTTTTTTGGTGTTTGCGATGATTGGACAGTGTTAGAGTCTGATTGAATAACCAAATCAAAGCTCAAGAGTGGTAACAATTAAATAATACACATAACAAAGTTTAGGAAGTAGTCAAATAGAAGGGCAATCGAAGATTGAAATCAGTGAAAGGGAGACATAATGAAGCAGCAGTGCATAGGAACCGTTGGATTGGGCAGATCAATGAACAATACTAATGAAAGATGAGTAGAGGAGATCTTATCGCAAGAGATTAAGTGGATATATGGATGGATCGATCAACAAACAAGATTAAAAAAAGATGAATGACAAAGATATTATTGAAGAGATTAAGTGAATATATGTATGGATCACATCAAGTCACATGTCTGCAGAAGGGTGGAAAATGTGCGGAATGATGGAGTGGTCTTCGTAGGTCATAACCAGTTTCTCATGTGCCCTCAAAGCTGTAAGTGGAATTCCTAAATTTTACGCAATTAGCCTAAGTGGGTGACACATAGCACAAGAAAACTACTTTTCTCATGCACTCTTGATCCGATATCGATCGTGCAAGAATCCAAGCAAGATTGTGCGATAGTTGTTGGATCATGTGGGATTGATCAAAAGTGGAGATTGGCCAAGCTAGTTGGTGAGTGGGTGAGATGATAGCTATTGGATTAACAAAAATAGATAAATGGTGGATATTTGGAGTGCCTAAAGTCAAACGTTGAGATGAATATGCAGCATGCAGTTGACAACGATTGGTCAGGCTTGTTGCAGATCAGACGATAATGAAATATTCTAGTATAATCTGATTAAGATGTGATTTATTGGCTTCTACATATATGATGCATGAAGGAAGTGTTGAAGGACATGAGAATATGAGTGAGATATTATTACAGAAGTACAGTGATGGGAAAAGACGTTGATGAAATGAACCAAGTTCTGAATCAATACGACAAACTCCAAAGCTCATGCAAGAACTAGAAATCCGTGTTTCTCCGGTTGTTGAAGGGTCACTTCCTCAAGTCATGGTCCTAGAGGGAGGAGGTGAGGACGATACACCTACTAACAACCTTATAGTGATCTTTTTCTCCTTGCTAACCTGCTAATTGAAAGAAGGCACAATTGGAAGCAAACTAGAACACAAGAAATGTACACTACACTGTTGTAATGGAAATGCAGTTACTTAACCAAATGAATGATTAAACCATGAATATATGCTAGCATAAATGTACAATAAAGAGGAGCCTTGGCTACTAGGGTTGGGCCCTAACCCAAGAGCTTCAACCCTCTGAGTTAACTTAGTGTTGGCTCAAAACAAACCTCATTCTTATTGTCAAAACAATCGATTACATTAAAAACTCTCACAATTCTTGCAGCTCAAAAATAGAGTAAAGTTTTACAATCAAAAATCCAAATCCTATTGATCTCCTAGGCCTCTATACTTATACATCTTAAGTCTCCAACGATTTTCTTGAAATTATCTGAAACTCAAGATAAACTAGTGCTTTGACTTTCATCTACTTGGCTTCCTTCTATTCCTCATGATTTGGTTGTTTGCACTCTGAGCTGATGGAGGAATATTCGGATGGAGGGGTAGTAAATGAGGAGGATTTACCTCCTATAATTCCTCTCCCTTGTCCCATTTGAGTTTTTACCAATGTCTTCGCCAAAGTTCCTTGCTTTTATCCTTAAATCCTGCATTAAATGCACATTAGACCACAAAGAAAAATATTCAACTCTAACTCATCTCATAAATACAATATAATCAAAATTATGCAATAAGTTGTGAGAATAGTTGGTTTGACTAAGCTAGGAGGTGAATTAAGGCACATATAATTACCCAATGATGAGGCTCATCATCACCCCCCTACTCAAATTGTTGCTTATCCTCTAAGAAACTTAGTCAATGTCCATGTCCTTCATGGCTCTGGTAGCCTCTTTAACATCCCACACCTCTGCTGTGGTCTCTTCTTCTTGTGCATAGAAGCTTGCTTCCCTTTCTACTTCTTCCCACTGCCTCTTTTCCCCTTCTTCTTTTCTCTATTCTAGCACCCTAGGAGTAGTGGTGGACTGAGTTTTAGGCCTATCCAATTGACCTTCAAACTTTTCATTGATTGCTTATACATAGGTGTGATGTTAGGTGCCTATCTCAACCTTTGAGGGGAGTGATATTCTCTGAT
Source organism: Pinus taeda (assembly GCA_000404065.3). Lineage (NCBI taxonomy): Eukaryota > Viridiplantae > Streptophyta > Pinopsida > Pinales > Pinaceae > Pinus > Pinus taeda. The sequence goes on along the minus strand of APFE031409854.1, from coordinate 197,201 downwards.
CTTCAAGCTGTGCAGTAGTGTGTTCCATCTCCTTAAGCAGGGATGTATACTATCATCTCCTAGCAGCCTAAACATATCCTCAAAATGTGAAATTGCTTTCTCTTGGGTATCAAGATATCTAGGTGCTAGCTGAGGATCATTTTCAATTAGATTATGGTTGTTGATTAGGTCCATGGGTTTTGATTGTTCACCTATGATGAAAAGAGGTTCATTTTTCTCTCTAACCAATATTCTATTCATCTCTGCATCCCTTGACTCCTCATGGTTCATCCATGATGCCAAAGCCATTAATTGTAGATCTCCTAGCTTGGCATTAGGATCCCAAACATTCATGTTTGTGAGGGCCATGTTGTTCAAGTAAAACTCAGCCATTTTGGCCCTATCCTCTAGTGTACTTTAATCACAAATATCAATAAACTGCCTGTAGTGCTGAAATGGCATGGTGCCCTTTTCTGCTAATGTTTTAATCTGAAATTGTAGCCATTGTTATTTGAGGTAAAGAGCATAGGATTTAGCTAGAATCCTACACTAGATGGCCTCCAAGAAGAGGCTAGATAGACATGCTAGATTTTTTCCCCTTTACTGCAGCTGTCCTCTCAGCCATGCATTTTCCCTCTCAAGTTGATCTCTCATTATTGCTTCTCTGTCTCTTAAGCCACTTAGCTCTTTGCCCATTTCCTTGAGCTTCTCTTCCATGTGCCCAATGTCTTCCTCTTTTGTTTCTTGCTACTCCCCTACCTTTCTTTCCAACTTTTGTGCTTCCTGTAGTTTTTGTTGTGGATCTTGTAGGATGGCCTTACCCTTTAAGGAAGTTGATCTGTTACTAGGCCTCCCTACATAGCTGATTAGTGACTTAGGGAAAGGCATTTTGTCTCTTGGTGTAGGGGAATATTTAATCTCAATAAGGATTTTTGTTGATATTTTTGGCTTCCCTTGTTTGATTCTTGTGTTGTTTCTTGTTCTGAAATATAGAGGGGTTTTCCTCCTTATTTTCCCCTTTTGCTTGACTAGGGTGTTGAGAGAAGTGAGGGCAGCTACTACCTCCGTCTCAGGGGCCTCTAGAGACACCCTAGTCAACTACTCCTTGTGTTTTCCCCCTTCTATTTCAATGCCTTCTTCCTCTCTGTTTTTCTTATCTTCTTCCTCTTGTTGTTCTTTCTCATCTTCTTTCGCTTGTTGTTCTTGATCATCTTCTTCCTCTTGTTGTTCTTTCTCATCTCCATCAGTTTCTTCCTTCGTTTCCTCCTTTGTTTTACCATCATCCTCATTCTCTTCTCCCCCTTCTTGTTTTGCTTCATCATGTTCCTCTGTATTAGTTTCTTCTTCATCCATCTCATCCCCAACTAGCTCTGTATCTTCTTATTCTTGTTTTTCCTCCTCCTCACTGACAGAAGGACTAACATCATAGGTGAGGGTTTTGATGTCATCTTCTACTGGTAAGTCTCTGAAGACTGACCATGTTATAGGGATCCTGAGTTTTTGGAGGGTATCCTTAATGAGGTTCCTGATCAACCCATGGTGAGCCAATTGTTGGGAACTCCCTAACTACTTTACTTTGTTGCTAGAGTCTTGTTTGGTCAATTTAGTATTCCTAAATTGATATCATTAATTGTCAACCCGGGGCTCATAAGCTAATGAAGTGAAGGTGTACTATATGTACTTAAGCAACCTCTTAAAGCTTTTTGTCGTTTGGGGGTGTTGTTTGTGATTATTTTATCTTCCTAAGGTGGAGTGATGTATTTATAAACAAATGAGTGATGGTGTGTGGAGTGAATTCTAGATGAGTGAGGGTGTGTGATTAGTGGTTTCTAACTATTTGCTGAAAAGGAAGACTTTGAAGGAAATGAATTAAAATAACTGAAAGCAAAGAACCACTTTCTAGTGGTATTAGACACCATTCATGCTGCTGCAAAAAAATAAGAAAATCACTTAAAAGACCAATGATAATGTTTATCTCTTCCTAACTCTCTGCCTCTAACACATAGTACTGTGTAAGACACGATTAAGAAGTAGCTAAAGGTAAGTCTAAGAAATGATAAAATGAGAAAAATCTACTTTAAAGACTAGTGATAATATTTTGCTCTTTCTAACTCTCTGCCTCTATCACATAGTACTGTGTAAAGCACAATTAGAAAGTAGTTAAAGAGTAGTCTAAAAAGTACCCAAAGTCAGCTGCAAGTTATTAGTATTCTGATCTCAAAAAGATAAACAATTTATAATAAAGAGACCATTCATATGTTAGCAGACAGATTTGAGAAATAAGACTAAAAATTAGCTATGGAAATAAAGTAAAGGTAGCAACTTTGAATCTGTCAACTGAAACTACCACTAGATATAAAGCAAACACATAAACACACAAGTAATCCCGGGTCAAAACCTGCAAAAGAGCAATGCTGATCAGCTTAAAGAAAGGATTCAAAATGAATTAAAATGAAGTGAATTATGCTGTACATACGTTAAGAAAAGGAAATGTTGAACATAAAAATACTATACAAGGTTAATATGAACAGGGGCCCTCCATTCACATAACCCAAAGAAGACTCAAAGTGTTGAAAGCTTCAAAACAACACTGCTTCTATTACTCCATGTGCAGAAATTCACAGTCAAGAGTGCTAGAACAACACTATTAAAACAAAGTCTTGGGAATGCACGAAAATTACAACAAGTTCGTAAAAATACAGCAAGTAAAAGTTAACATAAGCATATGCAGACGCAAGTATTTATAGGCATATGAAGGATAGCCTATGCGTGCTGCTAAAACTGAAAATAAACAAACTGTCATGCATAATTAAAACTGCAATAACACGTCATGAGCCTGCGTGGGTGAGCTGGAGGTCCTGGTCGTCATGGGCATTGAATCTAGAGTTGGATTATGTCCCCCACATCCTGCTTAACACGGGCAAGTCACTGTTTGAGCTGACGTGACCCAACAGCTTACGCATCACCGTTAAGCTGCCTTCGTTGACCAGATCTTGCCCCTGTTTGACCGGAGGTACAGATGACGTGGATGATTGAAAAAATGGCACAGGAACCTCGAGCACCTTGATACCTAAGTACCCATGTGGCTCTTTTGGAAAAATGGCACGTGGAACCTTGAGAACAACAAAAAGGCTGCGGAATCTCCAGATGGCTGCGGAATCATCAGATAGCTGCGGAATCGGCAGAGAGCTGAGGAATGCCTGTAAATATGTCAAAATCTAAACAAAACAGTCACACATTAGCAAAGATCACTTGATCATGCTTAATGACATCTAATGTAATGATCTGGGTGGTTTTACATGGAAAATGAGGTGAAAGAGAGAGATAAGTGATGAAAAACAGTAGGTAATAGTGGATGATGAGGTGTAGGTTAGAGGCTCTACAGTGTGTTAAAGGGAGATGGTGCTACGAATTGTTGGCTTGATTGTGACTCTTGGTGTTGCATTTGGTTGAATGTTGACTCTCTAACAACTTATGGTGCATTATTTAGATAATTTTTTGAGTATATTGAGGTGAGTTCCATACCATGAAGCATCATATTCCTTTGTGTGGAATGTAAGTAGAATACTTTGCAGACCACTTGTCATATGGTTTTGAATTGTGTGTTCTATGTTGTGGAGATCATATATATGGTATATGCATTCAATTGTAGACTCTTTCTCTGTTAACCTGTTCTTTGAAGGTTGTGACCCTGAACTATGTTGGTATTATTGATTTAATACGTGTTGTGTTGGTCCTTTGTGTATAAATATAGTGATAGAATTGAAACTCCTCAAGAAATTTAATCTAAATAAAGAGACACAATTCTACTCTACTGCTCTATGGAAATTAATTCACAATTTAGAACAACATGCATCATCAAATACATAGGTACACAGATGCTTCTAGGGTAAAGCAACTTCTAAAAACCCCTTAAGCATGTTTGCATTAATCAGGTGAACTAAGAAACAATTACAATTGTGATCTCTCGCTTTGAGGACAAGCTGCAAGAGTAAACTTGTTCTCACTCTGCCTATACTCGCTCCTATTTCCTTTCACAAATCCTAAGGGAATTAGCCCCTATTCTTTAGGAATTTAGTCCAAAATTATTCTGCAATTACCAAGGATTTATCATTAATTGAATGCAACACATGTACACTCAACACTAGTTTACAATTGATGTTACAATGCCTTGGAATCTACACCACAGTTAAGAAATTCAAATTATTTGCATGCATGAGATATTTTTGGTTGATTAATCAGTTAACTAGATGGTCTATGAGTTAGATTATTGTCCCACTGCACAAATAACCTCCAACTAGTTTTATCAATAGTTGGAACTAGTTTAACTAAATACAACTGGAAATAACTAAACTGGATTACTACAATTTAGGAATCACACATGCTTAACTGGACTCCAAGACCTCTAATTCCAATTTATTGAGCTAACTGAGTGACAAGAGCCATGTCACACAAGTTAATTGCCTCCAAGTTGTTTGTTGATGTGGAAATTTTGAATTTTCTCAATTTGACCAAGGTAAAGTCAAATTGAGCCTTTTCTTGCTACACTTTTCAACACTCCCTCTTCGCAGGAAAGGGATTATCAACCACCCCTATCCTACACCTGTGGAATTTGAACTTCCCTCTTGACAAGGCCTTTATGAAGATGTCAACTTCTTGTTCCTCTATCATAATGTATTGTAGCTACATTATCCTCCTCTACGCAGTCTTGTGAATGATGATATCAGATATCTATATGCTTGGATCGATCATGAAATACCAGGTTCTCAGAGAGCTTAATGAAACTTTAATTATCACAATAGATCACAGTTAGATCCATCTCCTGACCAAACAATCCCACAAGTATCTTTCTCATCTAGATCGCCTCACATGTTGCTTGATGTGCAACCATGTATTCAACTTCTCTCAAGTTGAGTGAGACAGACCTTTGCTTCCTACTATACCAAGACACTGTTGTGGACCCAACTTTGAAAATTCCACTTTATGTACTATTTTGGTCAGATGGACTCCCTTCCCAATCTACATATGTGAAGGCACACAGCTTCACTCTCTATATCTGTCTGTACCATAATCCATACTAGGTAGTGCCTCTAAGGTACCATAAAACATTATTAGCTTCCTTCTAATACAATTTGGTTGGCGTAGCCATAGCTTGGCTCAACTGGTTGACTTCATAACACATATATGGTCGTTTGTTCACAAGATACATCAATGAACCCACTAACTTCTGGTAAATGGTAACATCCACCTCTTCACCTTAAGTGGCATTCTCCTTCCTCTAATTGATCGTTAGAGGTGTCTCCATGGGATTACAGCTCTCCATGCGAAATATTTGTAGTATTTATGTGGCATACTTTACTTGAGACAAAAACAATTCCCCATCAATTTTCCATACTTCCAGCCTGAGGAAGTAGTGCATGTGACCCATGTCTTTCATCTCAAATTCCCTTACAAGGTTGTCCTTGCAAGAGTTGATTAAATGATCATCACCTGTCAATATTAAATCATCAACATATAAAACAATGGTAAGAAATTTACCTTCTACTAAAATATGATAGAGTTTCACATTCGCTTCACTTTTATTGAAGCCCAATCCAGTGAGATAACTGTCGATTCGAGTGTACCAAGCTCGAGGTGCTTATTTGAGACCATACAATGCTCGCCTGAGTCTTCACACATGAAACTCATGATCAAATGTCTCAAAACATTCTAGTTTCTCAATGTACACTTACTCCTTAATAACACCATTGAGAAAGCTTGTTTTTACATCCATCTAGTGGATCTTCTACCCCATATGCACAAATAGTGCAAGAATTGATCTATTGGATTAATATTTTCCTACAAGAGAAAAGGTTTCATCATAGTCAATTCCCTCAACCTGAGAAAATCCTTTGGCCACAAATTTGGCCTTATACTTCTCTATGCTTTCATTTGCTACATACTTAACTTTGAATATCCATCTCCAACCCACAACTGATTTATCTATTGGTCTTGGGACCACTTCCCAAACATTGTTCTTCATGATGGATTCGTATCCTTCCACCTTTGTATCAACTTGTTGTGGCCACCAACAACCCCCCTCTTTTGCTTGATATTAGCAATAACACCAAGCAAATAGGGGACCCTTAGTAAAAAATTCAAACAAACATCTCTATGAGCATTTTTGTTTTTCCTTAGAATTTTATTGCAGCAAAGCAAAGAAAATGTTTCTTTTATGGGCATAACAAACTACGAAGGAATGATGCGAAATTCATCGCATCACATTCACCATAAGCGCCCTTAAATAAGAAACTTAAGAAATCTCCGACGGCCGATGTGCGACATCGCATATCGCAACATCGCGTAAAGTAGCACATAATGACTAATATCTGCGACCTGCGATCTGCGATCTGCGATGATCCGATAATGCGATGCCATAATAATATAACACGAATCTGCGATCTGCAATCTGCGATGAGCGCAAATTTTTCTCGGCACAGTATTCAAAGAAAGCTGCCCATTAATCAGAATTAAACACGCGCCTTAAAAAAGGAAATTAATGATTGTACGAATGACTACTTTTCATTTTTTGAAGAGTCAGTTCACTTTGAATGTCATAATTATACATAAGATCTGAAGCTTTCATGTCAATCTTTATTTCCATTACTCTTTTCCTTTACGCAAACTATAAAACAGGAGATAACATGGAGCAATTTTGCAGGAAACATCTAATGAAAAGGGGAAAGTGCCAATGCTCGGAGGACACAGAAGAGATCTCTTCAGAAATGGGTGCCGCATGGGATCAAACTACAGATTCCAGAGTATCACTCAACAGATGCTAATGACCAATAGGTCATCTGAAGCTCAAAATTAAAGGCGCACAAAAGTAGCATGATTACAAGAAGACCTGAAACTTACATGCCAAAAATCCCACCACGAAGAACGGAGGCAATTTTCAATCCAGAGAATTGCTCAGAAAGTAAAGTCTTTTAACTCATCAAGTCATCCGCAAAGACAGAAACCAAAATAGCAAAAGCAGAACCAGTCTGAGAGAAATTTGAGTTATTACCAAGTATACATCAAGTCAGCGGGATATTCTCTAAAAAATCTTATAGTTTTCCAGAGAGTTGTGCCGACTCTTGTTACTTCTATTTTTATAGCACACACGAAAGGGGAAGGCAACCAACCGACTCTTCTCAGGCGAATGCTGCACGTTTACAGCACTAAGGAACAAATACAGAAATAGTTCAAAGTCAGATTTAATTTTAGAAATGATTTTCTTTATCAGAAGGACGGTCATTTGAAAATCGGATCCTAAATTTATGTAATCAAGTTAATTAGCTAGCAGTATTTAAACCCTTCTCAGGCATTTAGAGAAGGGTCCGAAGATTTGTCAAAAACTCATCCTCAGAACATGCACTTTTGTGCCTTGGAGGTGTTTGATGAATGATGGATCAAGGTTTATTAATGTTTGCATTTGATATCTGCTACTGATGTTGCACTTCTGTACTCTTAGTAGATGTTAGAGCACGGAGAGATAAATCATTGTTGCTTGAAGTTTATGAGTGGAACCAGTCATAAATGGTACTTTTATCTCTTGACTGTTCCTGCTTATGTTCTTTAAGTAATTTATAGTTTCAGTTGTTTATATGTTATTGCATGAATGTATGGGTTATCATTTGGCACTTTTGTACGGTGGAGTCATATTGTTTATGTCTGACATATAAATAGCTTATTATGTGATATACTGTTCACAACTGTTTTGCCTAACTTCTTATGTAAAGTGGTTTATCCTAAATGAGTTCTATTCTTACGATAGCTGAATGATCTTTATTACCAGTTATCGTTTGAAATCTTTTTAGATCGCATAATATAAGATATACACCCCGGGTTAGTGTAGATTAAATGTGTTGTTTCTCAATAGATTACAATAGCATAGAGTAAAGTTAAAGAATATGAATTAGATTAGCTTTAAAATACTCTTAGATCAACATAATTCAACTCTATACACACACACATACCCAAGATCGGGAAACTGGTCTCGTCATCCCCAGTCGGACCCGCTATACCAAACGGATAAGGAGCTGCCAACCAAGGTCCGGACCGGGTGGGTATCCCCCTTGTTGTCGACTCGATTTTCGGGGCTTCAACATATTTGGCGCTAGAAGGTATGGGCCTGAACTATGAATGGCACCTAAATCAAAATCTAAATACCATTCTAAGAGTAAATCACCCTCATCAGCTCCCCCGACTTCCTCAGTACATTTAAATTCAGAATCAGAAGTCGGTCGAATAATAACCCCTGCTACATACCCTAATATTTCAGACCAACCTACCATCGAACCCCCTGAAGTTCAAACTCTTATTCACAAACTCCAGGGATTTTCTATTTTTGCACTGGGGTCTGATAAATCTCAAAGAAGCATGACTTCGCAATACAATCCTGCTCATCCCCTGACTAGGTTAAAGAGCGGAAAATTTGACATCTAGCCAACTGAACTCCCTCTTCCCACCAGGAAAAGAGCAAGGAAAGCATCACTGCACTCCGACAGTGAGACTCTTTCATCTACATCATCCATCTCAACCCCCTCACCGCGAAGTCAACTACCCACATCTTCATTCCAAACCCCTCTTCCACAATCATCCAAGATCATAATATCTCCATCTTCTCATCCTCAAGGATCATCCCCTACACTTGCAATTACCAACAGCTAAAAAATGGCCCAATCTCCATGGAACAACCCTGGAGCGGTTTTAATGCCTCCACCCTTAAGCCAAATACCAGCCCATCCTGAGAAGTGGCTACCCAAGTTCAACCCAGAAGCAGGCATGCTAGCTGAAGAGCACATTAACAATTTCATGCTCTCCGTCAATCTTAACAGGGTTACCAACGAAGATGTTGTGGTCCGGATTTTTCCCTATACAATGCAGGGAACAGCTGGGTCATGGTACTTTTCATTACCTTCCTGGTCTATAATGAGTTGGGACATCTTTCAAAATCAATTCCTCACCAAATTTGGTGATGACAGATCAACGACAACGTTAATCAGTGACTTATCCAATCTTAAAGCCGAAGCTAGAGAACCCATCAAAGATTTCAATTTACGATTCAATAAGATCCTCAACAAAATCCCCGCTGCTTCCCAACCTAGCGAAGAAGTGCGATGTGAATGGTATATCACAACCTTACCATCAAACTTAGCAGTCTTCGTAGATAGGGTGAATAAAACAACTTTAGTTGAAAACCTGACAGAGGTAATAGCAGTAGAGAAACGCGTTATAGCCTTGGAAAAAAGAGCTACGATCGAAGAACGCAAATCTAAAAAGATCACCTTCAAGGAAGACCCCAAGAAGAAACAAACGAAAGATCCTTTCGATTTAGAAGGGTTGCAGAAGGT
>APFE031409854.1:3157-169012 GCA_000404065.3 Pinus taeda | reverse complement strand
AACCTGCGGTAGAAGTTGGAAAGACCTAGAAAGCTGCGGAACTCTGTCAGAGTGGTTGGAGATGGCCAATCCCGAATGACTTGGATCTTGGCTGGATCCACATGCACCCCCTGTTCATCAATAATGTATCCCAGATATTGAACCTGGGTCATGCCAAAAGTGCATTTCTCCAAATTGGCACATAGCTTGTGGTGCCGCAGTGTTTGGAGAACCTGTCGGATGTGGTGAAGGTGCTCTTCCCAACTCTGGCTAAAGATCAGAATGTCATCCAAGTATACTACTACAAAGGAGTTGGTGAATGGCCGCAAGATGTCATCCATTAGCCTCATAAAGGTTGCAGGAACATTCGTCAATCCGAAAGGCATGACCAACCATTCGAAGAGGCCCTCCTTGGATTTGAAGGCAGTCTTCCACACATCGGAGGGTTCGATTGGTACCTGGTGATATTCCGACTTCAGGTCGATCTTGCTGAAATATTTCGCCCCCTTTAGTTGGTCTAGGAGGTCATCAATTCGCGGGATCGGGTACCTATTACGGACAATGATCTTGTTCAGCGCCCGATAGTCAATACAGAGTCTCCACGTCCCATCCTTCTTCGATACCAACATGATCGGGCTCCCACAGGGCAATGAACTCGGACGGATGTTACCTTTCTGCAGGAGCTCCTGAATCTGCCTCTTGATCTCATCGTTCTCCAGAACGGAGCGCCGATAAATTGGTCCATTGGGTAGCGGTGCACCTGGGGCCAGATCGATGGAGTGCTTGACTTGACAGTGCAGAGGAACCCCTGCCGGGGAGGTGAAGATGTCCTCGTACTCCTCCACAATCTTGTCCATCTGTAGTTGTCGTGCAAAGGGGCCCCGTTTGTCTGGAGGTTGTGGCCACCGTCTTCTTCTTTCCTTGAGGGCGTATCGTCAGGAAAACAAATTTTCCAGTTTTGGAAATGAGCTTACTACATTGTTTTGCAGTAATAAAAGAGATGGCAGTAGGCGGTGCTACCTCTGGTATCTTGTACAATTGATTTCCCAATGTAATAATAACAGCACGGGGCCTTGATTCATACACAGCATGTTGCTTCCACAAGTATGGTTGTCCTAATAATACATCACAAACTTCAAGGGGAGCAATGTCACACAATACCTCATCTGTGAAGGGCTTGATGTTGTATGGAAGGCGACACTGTTTGCTCACGCGAAGATCCTGTCCTTGGTGCAGCCACCCGATGGTGTATGGTTGTGGATGTGCCGTGGTTGGTAAGCCCAACTGCTTCACGACCTCTGCCGAAATGAGTTTCTTTTGGCTCCTGCTATCGACAATGAACTGTAGCGGGGAGCCCCTTACCCACATCTGGGAGTGGAAGAGACGCTCCTCCTCCTCTGGATCTTCGGGTTCATTTTTCTGGATCTTAGCAGTAGAAACAGTGGCGTTGGGATCTACATCAATGATCTGCTTCCCTTTGTCATTCCCCTTGTCGGGTTCTGACTCAGAGTCGGAACCTGCATCTAATTCTGAAACCTTTAGCTCAGCCACTGGTGACTGCTTCGCCCGACACTCACTTGTGTTGTGAGTGGAGCTCTTATGGAACTCACACCATTTTCCCGTGTCCTTTTTCGGCTTTGCAACACTGTTCTTTGCTTGTAGCTTTGGCGGGTTGTCTTTGGCTGCCCCGCCTTGGCTTTGTCCTTTGTTCTGTGGTTTCGGGGCACCTTTCCCTTGCTTTGGATTCGCAGATCCAAAGTCTCGCTTCTTTTGTTTAAACTTCTGCTCGATCTTGACGGCATATCGGTATGCTATGCCGAGTGAGGATATGTTCAGGAATTCCATTTTTTCCTGGATGTACTTGTGTAGGCAGCTGCGGTATTTGAGTATTAATGCTGCTCTGAATCCTTGATACCCAACTTCATGCGAAGGGTATGGAAAAGATTGGTGAACTCCGGCACATCTTGATCCCTTCCCTGCCGCAGCGTGGTCCACTTTATGTATTCATCCTCATAGCTTCCAACAGGGTAGTATTGCTCTTTAATGGCATCCCGGAATGAATTCTAGGTGGGTGCAGCTGAAAATAGCAAGCCTGTAGTTTCATCCTTCTGCTCGCAGTAGGTTTCCCACCAGTCCTTGATGTGGGGGGCTGCTTTGAGAAGAGCGAAAACAATCTTTTCCCGACTCGAAAATTCATGAACAGAGAAATAACCCTCTAGCAGATTTAACCATTTATCTACGGCATCTGCGTCTATCTGACCCTCGAATATGGGGATTTCAAAATTCACTTGTACCTTAAAGGGCGTGGCATTTCCAGGTAGCTGCTGGAAGCCGATGCGTCACCTCTGGGTAGCCGCTGAAGGATCTGCACAAAGCTATCCGTCATCGTGTTCCTTTGCTGCTCGAGGGCTTCTTCGAGAAATATTTTGATAGGATCTCCTGCCCCCTCGTCTTTCTTATCATCCGCCATGGGAGGCCATCAGGATTTGCGAGGTTGGTCTTGCAAAGGTTCGACCAATTCAAGCCCTAACTCCTTATATCCCGACCTCGTTGGGGACATGCAAAGAAAAATAGAGAAAACGTAGACCGCTCTGATACCACTGATCCAGATTTAAACAGGAACGCAATAAAATACAGAGATAACCATATAAACAAAGATGCAGCGGAAATAATACTTCATTTCATTAATGGAAAATACTGAAATATGCTTACAACCGGAAATAGAAATAAACCAGCTAGGGCGATGGTAGCTTATCTCTGAGAAGAGATGTGTGGCTTCATGCCTCTGAACTGTGTTACAATGAGGCTCGAAGGCCTATTTATTGTTGAGAAACAATGGAAAAACCCTTCACATTCCAAAACCTAACCCTGGAAGATGAAACGCCAAATTGTGGGCCCCGTTTTTGGGTAAGTTGGTACATCAACTTCCCGGGGTCACGAATTGGTCGCCTTATCTCCGTTTGACGCGCATGATAGCCCGTTGGAAAGATCTCTCCGAGGACTATGACGGAAAAGATGATTTTTAGGCAGAAAAATCGTTGGCAGTAGATTTCCCAAAAAACATCGTTTAGGGCCTCAAAATGGCTCCGGAAGTTTAGGACCTGAAAAACTGCTAAAAATAGTAAAGTACACTATAATTAAGGAAACTGAAAAAAACTGCAAGAAGCACTTAGAGGGGATCCAATTGGAATTAGCGGGTGGCCACCAATATCCACCTGGATCATCACTGAAAAACTCTCTACACCCTATCATGTGGAACGAGGTAGAAAAATCCAAGTATCACACACTCCCCATCACAAATTTGGTCATGCATGTGATAAGGGTGAAGTCTAGCTCAAACTTTGAAGCCAATGCTTCACCTTCTACTTCTCCTGAGTTCTTATTTCTAGAATTTTTATGTGGACACTTTGTAGCATAGTTTCTAAATTCATGCAATTGAAGCATTTTATTTTGGACAATTCTTTCTTCTTGCCCCCTTGGCTGGATTTTGGTTCAGTTTGAGATTTCTTCCCTTTTCCCTTCTTTCCCTTTCCAACCAATGTAAAATTTTCTTCATCGTCTCCCTTGGATGAAGTTCCATATATGGTGTTCCGCCTGATCTCTTCTTGTACTAAATCAGACCATAAGCATTCTCGATTCAGTAATTTGTCCCTCCCTTTCCCTGAGTCCTAGTAGTTATGCCAACTTTTGGGAAGACATAGAAGGGATAGGCTCATTAGGTCATCTTCCACAACATTCACACCAACCCCTCCAAGCTCATCCCGAACTTGTGTAAATATAGTGAGATATTACTGCAGAATAGTATCATTCTTTTGCATATTAATATTTCGAATGATGTCTTTGAGGGCCAGTTTTATATGGTCTCTATTATGCTTGAGTAGCTCTGTCAGTTCCTTCCAAATTATGAAAGTATTTTATTTTCCATGGATATTTGAGACAATGTGATCTCGCACTCCCTCCAATATTATCCTGCTTGCCTATATTTCTTCCATTTGGCTAGGTTTTGGGCATCAGCTAATCCTAGTTTTGGAATTTATGTCTTGACATATTCTAGCAATATGTTGTCATCAAGAACAACATCCATGTGATCCTTCCATGCAATTAAATTTAAGCTTCATTCCAAGGCATACTTTAATCTCATCCCATTGAATGTCTTTCTCCCAAATCTGAAGAGATCTTGTTACACTGAAGCTGCAAATTTGAACCTCCTGAGGAACAAATTTGGAATTCTTGTTCTAATGTGAATCCTGCTCTGATACCATGTAGAAATATGGTGATATAATTGCAACTACTCATGAAATTTAATCTAAATCAAGAGACACAATTATACTCTATTGCTCTGTGGAAATTAATTCACAGTTTAAAACGACATGCACAAACATGCATCATCAACCACACAGGTACCATGAGATGTTTCTAGGGAAAAGAAAATTCTAAACACCCCTTAAGCCCATTTGCATTAATTAATTGAATTGAGAAACAATTACAATTTTGATCTCTCACTCTGAGGATAAACTACAAGAGCAAACTTGTTCTCACTCTTCCTGCACTCACGTTACTCACACTCACCTTGCCTGCACTCATGTTGCCCACACTCGTGTTGACTAAACTTCCTCTTCTTGCACTCAATCCTATTCCCTTGAACAAATCCTGAGAAATTATCCCCTATTATTTAGGAATTTCCTCCACAATTATTGTGCAATTCCCAAGGATTGATCACTGATTACATGCAACACCTATACACTCAACACTAGTTTACAACTGATGTTACACTACCTTGGAATCTCCACCACAACTGAGAAATTCAAATTCTTTACATGAATGATCTATTTTTGGTTGATTGATCAGTTAACTGGATGATCTCTGAGATAGACTAGTGTCCAACTACACAACTAACCTCCAACTAGTTCTATCAACAGTGGGAACTATTTTAACTAAATACAACTAGAAATAAATGAACTAGATTACTAAAATTTAGTAATCACACATGCTTAACTAAACTCCAAGCCCTCCAACTTGAATTTAATGAGCTAACTGAGTGACAAGAGCCATGTCACACAAGTTAACTGACTCTAAGTTGTCTGTTGATGTGGAAATTTCAAATTTTCTCAATTTGACCAAGGCAAAGTCAAATTGAGCCTTTCTTGCTACACTTCTAAACACTTTGCTAGTACTATATGTGCGTTGACTTGCTTGTTTGAAGGATGATATATGCATACCTATACTGAATTATTTTAATGATTTATGTGTTCGTTAAAGTTTTATGATATATAGTATGCATTGAGCCCTTTTTTATGAAGGCCGTATGGTATGTAGTGAAGTGTTGATTGTTGGGTTGTTTTTAAATTATAAATATTGTGTGGTATGTATAATCCATCTTTGCATTTAATTTTTTTATGATGGTTGCATTGAGTTGAGCCACTATATACCATGAAGTGATGTGATTTTTGTGTTGAATAGTTTTTTGGAGACCATGTATGATGAATGTTATATGTATGCTCCTTATATGTCGTTGATTAAAGTATATTCTCTTTATATGTCATGTGTTTGAAAATGCATATGGTATGTATTGACATATGAAAGTATATATGGTGTGTATGGTATGTGATGGGATATGAAAGTGCATATGGTTGGTAAGTGAAGCTTGTATGTATTATATTTTAAGCATCTTTGGTACATGTATTCTCTTTATGTATTGAGTTCCTTTTGGTGGGCCCTAAACTATATAATAGTCGGTAAATGTCATGGTTGAAGTTGAGTTATATATATTTTTAAAACCATTCATATATATATTGAACCATTCGAACATATGTTGGTTTATTTTGATTAAATTTTTGAAGAAGATTTATGTATGATGAGCCTTTATTAAGAGATTTTTTAGCAATAATTTTGTCTATTCAAGGTCCATCCTAGAATTTTTACATAAATGCATTCACTCATCTCCATAGTTATATTAATTTTATCTAGAAAACAAAACTACCATGAATGGTTCGGGAAGATAAAGCATACCCTGATTTTTAATGAGTTGTGGAAAGGAGTATGTGAAGGAGAAGGAGGCAATCCTCTTAATAAGCCCACTTCAGAAAAAGGTCTCACCATATGGGAGAACAAGGACATCAAGTCTTATGCCTTGATTATAGAATTATTTAATGAAGAGGTGAGTCATCAGATTGCGCCATTTACAGATGATTTTGTTGCTTTAAAGAAGCAGAAAGAATTATATGACTCACATTTTGAGCTTGAAGTAGTACAATTAATGATCAAGTTGTTCAATTTACAATTAAAAAATGATGATCCCCTTCCCTTAGCCTCTAAAATAAGAGCCATTATGCATGATATAGAATCCACTAGTGTTAAAATGGATGTTCCTCTCACAACTTTTGTCAAGGAAATGTATCCCACTTATTCCCATTATCTTGAGTCATTGCAAGCAATGGCCAACTTAAGGAAATTTCCTTTAACTCTCTTCTAGGGAAGTTTGTTGAAAGAGAGAAAGCTAGACATTACCAAGGAGAAAGACTTGATCTTAATTGAATACGATGTAACATAAATAGACATGATGCTTCCACATGTAAGCTCTCATGGGACAAGATTAGACAGGAAAGGGATGAAGAGATAGAAAAATCATCAGATAGAGGGAAAGGTAAAGCACCTAAATCTGCTCATTATGTTGTGGCACATTGCGAAATTGGAGTAACTTAAGACATTTAATTATTCACTTACTTGGTGGAAAGATTCTTGGTTTCTTGATTTAGGAGCAACTTGCCACATGACTTTTAGAAGACATTTCTTTGAAGAATTCATTGGCAATGTTGATGGAGCAATCTACTTTGCAAACAAGTCAAAACTCAAGCCATTAGGACATAGTACCATCAAGCTAAAATTTCCTGGTCTCACATACTTTCTTCTACAATATGTTGCCTACCTCTCAAAGTTGCAGAGAGAATTGTTGTCTTTGGTTCACATACACTAGCAAGGACACTACATTCGCATATTTGAGGGAAAGGTTGAGGTCAAGAAAGCATGAGACAACTCACTTGTTATGATTGGGATAAAATAAGTAATTCTTTTGAAGTTACAAGGAACCTCTCCTCATGGAAAAAATTTTGCATACATTTCTCAATTTGATTAAGGTACAATATAATCCAGTCCCTTATGGCATGCTATATTTGGACATTTGAACTATGACAATGTGCGTTTATTGAAGAAAGATGGTGTTATTGATTTGCCTACCATTCCTAGGAAACTTAAGTAATGTGATGATTTTATCTTAGGAAAGCACGCCAAACATTCTTTTCATGATTCTCATTCCAGAGCACATACAAATATTGAACTCATTCATTCTGACTTATGTGGCCCTATGCTCATTCCTTTGGAAAATTGTAATTAATACACGATGACATTTATTGATGAATACACTAGAATGTGTTGGGTATATCTATTGAAGAACAAATTTGAAGCTTTTGAAACTTTCAAAAACGTTAATGCATGGGTTGAAAACGATACACAATCTCAAATGAATTTGAAAACTACCTTTGCCAACATGGTATCAAACATCAAACAATCTTGTCTTATAATCCTCATTACAACAATATAGTTGAAAGAATGAATAAGATAATATTAAATATGTATGTTCAATGATGTTTTTCAAAATGTTAAGCTGATGTTTTGGGTTTATGCATTTATATGCGTTGTTTATATTAAGAATAGGTTTCCATCTCATGCTCTAAAAAACAAGACTCCCTATGAAATGTGGTATGGCCACATTCCTTTGATGAAGCATCTCAAGGTTTTTGGTTCCACCTATTATGCCTTAATACCTAAGGAACAGAGAAAAAAACTCAGTGCAAGGAGCCAAAAAAGTATCTTATTAGGGTGCTCAAATACCTCCAAAGCATATCATCTCTATGATGAAGTAAATACGAATTTTATAATATCTAGAGATGTGACCTTTTTTTAATATTCCAAGATGACAATGTTTTTGAGTGACAACTTGATCACTTGGATAGATTCGGGCATGCAAAAACTATTCAAGAATTTGATAATGATATTCCACCTATCGGGGGGGGGATTTCTATACTAGATCAATTTGTGGAATCTCCTTCTGAAGAACTCTCTCCCCCTCATGAAGCTCTAGCCAATGATCAAGAATACACTTTGAGTGATGTGATTAAGAGAATTGGGAGGCTAAATATTGATTCAACCCCATCTTAGTCAACTGAACAACTAGTTCCATCTTAGAAAGGTTCTCCAAAATGGCTCACAAAGACACTTGAAAGTGTTTCTACAGATGAGGTTCTGGAGACAGGGACAGAAAGCTCTGTTGGACAAAATGGAGGTGATGTAAATGGTGTTGATTCACCTATTGATATGGATGTTTCTTCTAATTATGAATTAAATTTTTCTACAGATTTCAATCCAACTTCCTTCAAAGAAGTGGCTTCTCATGATGAAAGGAAAGAATTGATACAAAACGAATATGATGCTTTGACAAAGAATGGTGCTTAGAAGTTGGTTGATCCTCCATTAGGAACCAAACCAATTGGCTATAAGTGGGTCTTCAAGAACAACTATAAATAATATGGCTCACTTGACAAGCATAAAGATAGCTTGTGGCAAAAGGTTTTGCAAAGAAGGAAGGGGTCAACTATGAAGATACTTCCCCCCCACAACAAAATGGGCTATCATCCAGACTCCCTTTGCCTTGGCAGCTCAAAATGGTTGGAAAGTCCATCACATTAGAAAAATGTTGAGGTCAAAAATGGGCCACAAAGAAAAATGTACAACCAAAATCAACTTTATAAGAGCCAATAGGATTCAAGATGATGATGTCAACCATGGGGGATGATTCAACATGTTTGGAGTAAAAAAGTAAAAAGATCAAAACATAAAAATAAAAATAAAAAACTACTTTTTCAACCTATCTCCCTATGGTTTTACTCAAATTTTGAGTGGGAGAACTCGTTGGATGAAAAGTTTAATTCATCATCCATGGAGTACCCATGTTGCATATTTTCTATGGACCCTTCTACACAAAAAATGAGAAATTCATGAAAAACGTTATTTTAATCACATGTTTTCATGAATTTCTCATTTTTCGTGTATCAATCAAGTTTTTCATGTATTTCTCATTTTTTATGTAGCGGGGTCCATCGAAAGTATGCAACATGGGTACTCTTTGGATGAGGAATTAAATTCCACATACAACGAGTGCTTCTGCTTGAAATTTGAGTAAAACCATAGGGAAATAAGTTGAAAATACGAGTTGATAAAGTAGTTTTTTCTTTTTTTCCCTCTAAAATTTGATGATATTATCTAATATTATTTTATTATTTCCACTACTATTTTATATTATTCCATAAGAGGCCCATTTTAAACCTCAAAATTGTTGGAAAATCATAAAGGCAGAAAGATTTTCTTATCTAGATAATTACTTGTGATCTATTTGAATTTTAATTAGCTTTTTTTATGTTTTATTTTATCTTCTTATCATCAAGCAACTATCAAAACCAAATGCATGAAGATCAAAAGAACAAGTGACATAGTATATAGGCTCTTAGCTAGCGAAAAACCCCTCTTCTAGGGAAAATCCCAAAATTATCTTCTCTTCCTTTAAAACCAAATCAAATGAGATAAATAAGATCTTTTGACCAAGATAAAGACCTCTTCCAATCCGCTAAATTAGTCTCCTAAGATATTCCTTCCAATAAACTTCTTCAATACTGTCATTAGAGAAATTTTGAAGTTTATAAAGGAGCTCAAAACAAAAATGTGCAACCAAAATCAACTGTAGAAGAACCAATAGGATTCAAGATAATTATTTTAACCATGGGGGACGATTCTCCATTTTTCGAGTAAAAATGTAAAAAGATAAATAAATAAACTACTTTTTTAACTCATATTTTCAACTTATCTTCATATGGTTTTACTCAAATTTCAAGTGGGATCACTCATTGGATGCATAATTTAATTCCTCATTTAAGGAGACCCAAGTTGCATAGTTTTGATGGACCCTGCTACATGAAATGTGATTGCAAACACATTGTTTCACGTATTTCTCATTTTTCGTGTAGTAGGGTCCAACTGAAGTATGCAACATGAGTATTTATTGGATTAGGAATAAAATTATGCATCCAACAAGTGCTCCCACTTGAAATTTGAATAAAATCGTACGGAGAGAAGTTGAAAATATGAGTTGAAAAAGTAGTTTTTTCTTTTTTTCCCTCTAAAATTTTATGATGTAATCTAATTGTATTTTATTATTTTCACTATTATTGTATAATATTCCTTAAGAGGCCCATTTTATACCTTAAAATTTCTCTAATGATCAATATTGCATCAATCAAAATTTCGCCCTTGCTACATCAAAATTCTCGCCTTACTTCAGACCTACAATTTCATCGACTTCTACAACCTAGAAACTTGCATGTGTGACAGAAAGAGAGAGAAATTGTGGCTTCATTTTTCTATACAAGTGTCTTCTTCTACTTCACTAAGATTCTCCTTCTCTTCTAGGTATTTTGCACTTCTTTCTTCCTCTTGCAACTACAAATCAAGAATTTGCTTGGTAAGTGACCAAATGAGGCCGAGTTGCACAAAAATATATAGAATTCTATGTGGTTGAATTCCCTTTATGAGGCCAACTTGAATGGAGGGAAAGCCGACTTGGTGTAGGAGCCATATTAAACCAATTTACATAAAAATGTTTTTTCTTCTTTGTCACCAAATTCCCAATAAGGGACTATTACACGATGACAAGGAAAATGACACATAACATAAATCCTAGAAGCACACAATAGGTGCTTTTGTTGAAAATAGCAACAAGAAATGCTAAAAATAGCGTTGCTATAAATAGCATTTCAGAATATACTCCAACTTTGTTGGAAATAGAAAAAAATACAAATGCTATAAATAGCATTTTAGGATAGATTCCAATTTTAATTAGTCTCTGAATTAAAATTGAGAATTAAATTCGAATTTAGTC
Source organism: Pinus taeda (assembly GCA_000404065.3). Taxonomy (NCBI): domain Eukaryota; kingdom Viridiplantae; phylum Streptophyta; class Pinopsida; order Pinales; family Pinaceae; genus Pinus; species Pinus taeda. The sequence goes on along the minus strand of APFE031409854.1, from coordinate 158,049 downwards.
TCACTAGTTGTTTGAAAAATAATTAATTAATTCACCTTGAGTTAATTAGTTGGAGAAAATCAAACATGAAGTCTTTGTGAAGACATGCAATAGTTAGCCCTTTGATTGAGGAAGTTATCCCTTAATTAAGGAGATAAGGATGAGTTGTATTTGAGTTGTAATTAGTTAGCTCAGTTAATTGAGTTAAGTCCAGTTAAATTAGTTCCAAATAGGTGGAGGAACTAATTGTGATTTCAGTCAGTTAATGCATGCATGCATTCAACTATTTTTCTCTAGATAACAGAATATTCTCTCGTAAATAACTCATGCATGTCAGTTTAGACAGAGACCCAGTTGAGAGTAAAGGAAGGGACAATGTACTATCAGTTGGAGGAATTTTCCTATAAAGAAAACTCATCCATGCAGAAGGAATTATCTCCTTCAGGATTGCACAATTATTTCAGAGGTCAGAGCAGTGTGTGAGGTGAGAATCACACATGATACAACTAGAGGTCCCAGGAGAAACTGCGCAAGGAAATAGGAGGCTTGGAGGACTGAAGGAAGGCATATGTGTTTTCTATTCTGCCTATGAGTAGCAGTGAGGGATTGCACTGAGAGCTAGATAGCTTGAGAGCTAAAGCTTTATGTAATCCTGAGATATTTCCACTTGTATGATAATACAAATAACTTGGTTTTTAGCTGAGGCTTTCCCTAGAGTATTCTTATGTGTTTCATGTGTGATTGAATCTTCTTCTCTGTTATATGTGTTCTATTTGATCTTGCTCAAATTGACTAAGCTTCCGCAAGTTTGATATTAGAAGTAGATTGAGTATTTTTCTTTAGTACATTTCATAATCAGTTTAATCTATAGTTTCTCTAGAAGATGTGTAGAGAGAAGAACTTCTACATGGTATCAGAGCTGGATGATCTATAGAGAAATTTCTACATGGTATCAGAGCAAAGGTGATCAAAGCGGAGACCAATATACAAAGAAGTTTGAAGTTCGTGATTATAGAAATCAAATTCTTATCACATCTCAAATTTCACCAATGGCATCCAAGGGTTTGAGACTCGAGTATGCCCTGGATGGCAGCTCAAAATATATAGCCTGGAAGGATCGCATGGAAGCAGTATTAGAGGACAACGGTTTGAAGGACTTCATTGATCAAGAAGTCCCCCAGCTAGCAGCAGCTAATGCCCAAGAATTGGAAAAATGGAAGAAATGTGTGGTTAGAGCAAGGAGGATTCTTCTGGAGGGAGTTCGAAACCACGTTGTCTCGAGAATCCATGGGAAGGAGACACCATTTTCAATGTGGAAAACATTGAAGGATCTATACTAGAACAGCAGTGATCAGAGGAAGCTGGTGCTAAAAGACAAGCTTCGGACTCACCACCTGCAGAGATGAGCTTGGAAGTGTAGGAATCACGATAGCCGATGATGATATGGTGAGTCTTGCTCTCCGATATTCCTAAGAGCTACCATAGCTACTAGGACTCAATGAATGGAAGAGAGAAACTACAAAATTGGGAATGATTGTGGTTGGATCTAATGCAGGAGGGGATGAGGAGAAGCACTAGAGATGGTTCTTCGTCCAAGGAGGATGAAGAAAATTGTGCCTTAGAGAGTAAGGTAAGGAAAGGGAAGGAGAAGGATTCTCATCCCAAATTGAGTTCTTCTCATGGAGGGAAGATTGAAAAATCTAAAGTGAGATGCTTTAATTGTCATGAGGTAGGTCATTATGCAACTAATTGTCCATTGAAGAAATCCAAGAAGGGATCCTCGAAAGGATCTGAAGGTGAGGCATTGGCCTCTAAGTTTGAATTGGATTTTACCCTCATCGCATGCATGGTTTCATCAATGAAGGGTTGCGGTTGGTTCCTTGACAGTGGAGTCTCATTCCACATGACTGGCGATAAGAGTTTGTTTAGTACCTTGGAGGAGAAAAACCTCAAGATACTCATAGAGATGGGTAATGATGAAACATATAGTGTTTCAAGAGTGGGCATAGTTTCTTTTTAGAGGGAGCATGGAGCTCGCATTACCTTGACAGATGTGAAGTACGTGCCAAGACTAAAGAAGAACTTGGTATCGATAGCAATGTTGGAGGACAAAGGCTATGATGTAGTCTTCAGTAAGGGAATGGTTTTACTTAGACACATCACCATGAGACATGTGAAGAAAATCAGTTCACGAGTCAAGAACATGTATGCTCTTCAGGTTCAAGATGCATGCAAAGCCTTGAGGAGCAAGGCAACTGCTGGAGACTTGGTGGTTGAGAGGGAGAGTACATTAACTCTCAGCATGAAACACTAGAAGAAGTCTCAAACAATTGTGGAGGAGCCACAATTGGTGAAGCAGCTTCAGGAGGTTGTGGAGCAGCCACAACTGGAGAGGCAGAGAGGAGACCGAGTGGAGGCATCCACTCATGCAGAGACCTCTAGTAGGGGGAAATTTCAAGCCAAGTGGGCAGAGGGATCACATGTAGCCATACCTCCAGGTGGGAGGTGGGGTGATGTGGAGTGATAGTCCCAAGAAGGCTAAAATATAGGTAGGATCCTTGAGGTACCCAACCTCTTTGATTAGATCTTACTGTGGGAGACCCAACGAGGAGTAGTAGGACTGGATAAGTGGGTAGAGACAGATGTGGATGGAGCAGCAGAGGAAGCTTCAACATTAGAGGGTGTTTCTAGCCCAATAGGGAGGTCAATTGGGAGATCAATTACTTACTTCTCAGTAATTGAGTTGCAGTGCAACAGTGGGCAGCACGATGCAACATGATGAGAGGAGTTGCAGTGCGGATGCAGTGTTGGGCGACAAGACTAGTAGCAGCACGGACGTAGCAAGAGGAATAAGTGTGATTGATGCAGTCAGAGATCAAAGGGAGAGAGGCTAGAGCAGTTTGATACTAAAGAGCACAGAGGTGCAGAGTTTTCAGTCGACATAGGAAATAACAGTCAAAGACTTTAATGACAAAGGCATCACTCTGATTCAAGATGGATATTTTTTGTGTTTCTAGAGTTGTTGGAGCAACAACACTTGAGAGAAGTGTTTCATGCAGAACATTCCAAAGGTTCAGGATCGGGTTCAAGTTTAATGCCTTTCTTTTTGAGAGTGAGTGTTGAAAATAGCAACAAGAAATGCTAAAAATAGCATTGCTATAAATAGCATTTTAGGATATACTCCAACTTTGTTGGAAATAGCAAAAAAAAGAAATTTCATAAATAGCATTTCAGGATAGATTCCAATTTTAATTAGTCCCTGAATTAAAATTCGAATTTAGTCTCACTAGCTATTTGAAAAATAATTAATTAATTCGTCTTGAGTCAATTAGTTGGAGAAAATCAAACATGAAGACATGCAACATTTATCCTTTTGATTGAGGAAGTTATCCCTTAATTAGGAGATAAGGATGAGTTGTATTTGAGTTGTAATTTAGTTTTTGGCTTAGTTAACTGAGTTAAGTCCAGTTAAATTAGTTCCAAACAGTTGGAGGAACTAATTGTGAGTTCAGTCAGTTAATGCATGCATGCATGCAACTAGTGTTCTCCAGATAATTGAATATTCTCTCATAAATAACTCATGCATGTCAGTTCACACAGCGACCCAGTTGAGAGTAAAGGAAGGGATAGTGTACTATCAGTTGGAGGAATTTTCCTATAAAGGAAACTCATCCATGCAGAAGGAATTATCTCCTTCAGGATTGTGCAATTATTTTAGAGGTTAGAGTAGTGTGTGAGCTGAGAATCACACAGGATACAGCTAGAGGACCTAGGAGAAACTGCGCAAGGAAATAGGAGGCTTGGAGGACTAATGGAAGGCATATGTGTTGTCTATTCTGTCTATGAGCAGCATTGAGGGATTGTACTGAGAGCTGGATAGCTTGAGAGCTAAAGCTTTGTGTAATCCTGAGATATTTCTACTTGTATGATAATACAGTTAGCGGGGTTTTTAGCTGGGGCTTTCCCCATAGTATTCTTCTATGTTTCATGTGTGATTGAATATTCTTCTCTATTATATGTGTTCTGTTTGATCTTTCTCAAATCGATTAAGCTTCCGCAAGTTTGATAGTAGAAGTAGATTGAGTATTTTGCTTTAGTACATTTCATAATCAATTTAATCTACAGTTTCTCTACAAGATGTGTAGAGAGAAGAATTTCTACAGCTTTCACTTTGAAACAAAATAAATAAAGCATGAAACCCATGCTTCTAAATAGTTTTCCTTTGATAATAAATTTCCCTTTTCTTTCTTTTGAAAAATACATAATAATTACATTAGACAACAATTATGAAGACTAGTAGTATTTACATTTTTCAACATTCCCTCTTAACAAGGGAGGTATTCATAATTTTTCAATTGATTCAAGGTTGACCTCAATTTTAAATGTTCCAAGAAGAGTACAATAATATACACAATGCTAGGGATACCAGAACTTCCAAAGTATCCAACCCATCAAAGATCCAAGTGTCAATGACATTATTTCTAGGATCCATCAACTCAAGGATTCAAGTGTCATTTACAAGACACTTGTTAAGGACTAAGGTGTCATCCAAGAAACATGACACTATAGTTACCATTAGGTTAAAACTCTAGTATCAATCCAACTGGATATAGATACAATCTATTCCTTTATGCCAAGACACCAACCCTTAGGGATCCAAGTATCATCAAGGTCAAACACAACAATGGAGCTCCACATGACCAAGATACCCTCCCACACTAGGATCCAAACATCATCAAGTCTAAACAATAACAGAGATCTCAATAATAACTAGGCCACGATGTCCTCATGAGTACCATCATATAGGCATTTTTATAGTACTCATCTCTCCCTCTTAACCAAATAAGAGATATCCACCAATATAATCATGTTGCAAATGTATTTAGGATAGATTAACACATCAACGAAAAGTTCATCCATCTGAACATATTGTAGCTTTACGACCCTAATCACTCTCAACATATTCATTCTTATTATCAATATGCTAGCAAAATCTTTAGGGTCCTCAATCATTCTGACATTTCTTAGGTCATCATAGTATCCAAACAAATATCGACGAAAGCTTCCTTCTCCAACTTCTGAAGCAACACCAAACTGAGTTTCAACACTTCTCAAAAAAACTGAATCTTATTTACAATACATCAATACCAACCATCAGCAGTGCCTTAGTTATCTCTGACATCATGTCATCCCTCTCAACTATGGAGAATATACAATTTCCTTCATTGAAGCTCCCTCTTAACTTAGGGAGATAATTTCATCAACAACTTTTCATCTTCACATGTTATTTCTTTTGCATCATCATATCATCAGAGAATTTTGACCTTCCAAAACTTCATTCCTCTTATCTTCTACGACAACAAGGTTATCCAATTAAACTTCAATGTCATCGAGGTTCTTACAACTCCCTCTTTCCATCATTCTTATTACAAGGTCATCATTAAACACGAGGCATGCTTATAAATTTATAATCTCTTGCAAACTATGCAGCTGCAAATCTCAACAACAAGTATAACCAAGGACACAAATGTATATGTATAAGAGCATGATATAAACTTTATCAATATAGGGTTAGCATGTTATCACAAAGAGAGCATATAGGGTTATAAAAACTTAGATCTTGAAATCATAGACCTAGTTATAAATCAAAATTGGTTTACACTTTCACGCCTTAAACTCTTAGAATAACATTTTCTAGGGTTTTGCCACAAACCCTAGTGTTGACGGTGCTAGACCCGCCAACATGTCAGGGGATCTCCCCGATAAGAAGTCCCAATTAGACCTCAGACCGTTTGGTGTAGGAGTCCCAGCAGTGGGTCGTACGGTAATGCCTTGACTGCAATTTTGCACAGAGGCAAGTATGATGTCTTTGTCGTAGCAAGGGTGTGACATATGCAGCAAGCCAAGGAAGGTGCATGAGAGGTTCTAACACACGGGGGTTGAGATGAGTGTGCCCCTTGGAAACCTGTGATAGCACAGAGTTAAGAAGGGAACACGTGAGCAAATATGCATCACAACATGGAAGGAAAGTTAGCTAGCAGTCCAAAGTGATGGTTAAACCAACAACATGTTTTAGAAATATTCATACATACATACACAGAAATATATACATGCATGTGTAAGCAAACAGATAGATATATCATTTAGAGTAAACAGATCGTTGAAATACAATACAACATATGCATGAAACTTGCTGGCTCTTTTTATATTAAGAAGTGTAAGTTCTAGTTATACAATACATCCATATCCAACCACTAGTTCTGACAACAGAATGTTACAACCACAACCTCTTGCTCCTCCAAAGAGATGTACTAGCTTTGCGCAATGGAGAAGCCAAGCCTTGTTACAATAATGTCCAAGCTCTCTCTAAGATAGTCCTGTAGGAAGCTTGGTTGACCAAAAGCCTTTACAATGAGTTATGAGGTTCTATTTATAGAAAAGGGTGGGGCGACCCTTGACATTCCCCTTTGTGATAGTTCATCTACCCTCGTGACTCTTCATCTACTCTATGATTGTTACATCCAACTATCAACACTTGGACTTACACTTGATAAGACGTTACATTACAATGCACATGTACCCATGTGAGACAAAATGGCTTGAGAAAGCCATGCAACACATCACTATGACTCAGATAATTGTTGGAAGACCAAATCTTCGACATCTTCACGGTGATCAACGTAGCGAACTGATGCCAAGACCGGTAGTCCACGATGGTGTCTGTGTACTCCAAGGTGACATATTTTTGGAACCTGACTCTTGCCTCCATAGCATCAAAGTACACTGCTCAGGCTCCCCTATCCAACTCATCTGAAAGCATGCACATCATTGTCTTGAGAGTTATCGAACCAACAACATACTTGTACATGGTGTCTACATTTATTTACAAGTTTGGGCTAGTGGCTATGCGCATCAACTCGTCAAAGTACAAGTCAAGCTCTAGTCAGACCTGTACCTTTGTCTTCGCCTAGGTGAAAGTCCCAATAGATGGGATCATATGTGTGCACACCACAACATCCATACTCTTGAATACATGTGCATGGGAAGCCTGTAGGCTAGTGATGACCTGCAGGAGCTCTTCATAGTTCCGGATTTGACTCTGGATGTGTGTCGTCATCTCGACCACTCTAGGCTTCATCATCGTAGGAAAGTGAAGCGAGGATCCCTTGTATCTCATCGTCCATATTTGCATGTAATAAAAAACAACATGCACATTTGACAAGATACGTGCTCTTCTAATACATCCTTGCTGCCATTTGTTAATATGGATGACTGCCTTATGCACAATACCAAACTTGGAATACAACACCCACATAATTGTGTCAAGGGACAATACTTCGTCCAGTATTTCCTTCTTTAATTTTTCTCGGGTAGTTGTTGTAACCAATTCTCCTCCTTGTGTGGTCGTCTGAAGCTCCTTAGTCATTCGCTCATTCTCATCTATCAGAAAGTGAACACTTGAGCTAGTGGCTTCAACATATGCTCTGGTAGCATCAACCAAGGTTGCAAGATATTTGTGCACGTCAGACACGATCACTCATTCATCAAATTGCACATGAGATGTATGATCATCCAAAGTTGACACGTCGCAAAACTGCACAACTCTATGTTGAGACTCGTCGAATAAGATGTTGTGAATATCTCCTTCCGGGTGACCTCCAAGGATCTTAGTGTCTCCTTGGTTGCTTGGGACTTGCTCCTCTTCTGGATGCGGTGAAGATGGTAGGTCGACCTCTTAGTGATGAGGCATGAGGTTGATGTCTTTCTCTAACTCTTGTTGATCCATATCCATATCCATCTGTTCAAGTGTTTGCTCTATCTCCCAAGCGAAGTCCTGCTCCTGCGATGGTTCACCCTATCTGCGTGATGCCAGGTGTTCTAATGAGTCCACTACCTGTACGGGCATTATTTTATCTATCTATACATCTTGTGACCCCTATTGTACCTGTTGTTTTTACACTTCCCTCTCTTGTTTGTGCAGCTCTTGTTCCTTCCGGAGTCGCTCCTTCAACTCATGCATCTCCTTCTTTGTTTCCTCCATTCTCTGCTTCTCTCTCTATATTTGTGTGATTCACTTGTCACATTGTTACCTCTTTTCATGTATAGCCATAGCTTCTTTATCCACAAGTGGATCTACTCGGAACTTTCATCTTTTCTCTTCCTCCATGCAGTTGGCAATATTCCTCTTTCCCTTGTCGTTTGCTGGTATGTTTACCTCTACTTCTGTTGTTGCTTTTGGTGCTCTCCAAGATGATGCTTCATGTTGCTTTGATAACCATTCCACAACGAAGTTGACCTGTTTATTGGGTCTAGAGAAATTGTAGCAATATCTCCATGGGTCCTCCTTCGCCAATGAAATGCCTCGTGGATCCAGTTGAACTGTACTCTTGCACAGTGATCTTTCACAAGACAATCAAGGCCATACTGATTGTAACTCCGGAGGTCGAATGGATACTTCTTCATCTACTCTATTTTGACATACACATGCTTGAAACTCCATATCTCGTATAACCCGATGTGTAGTAGAAGAGCGGGCCAAGGTGCCTTCTTCTTCCAATACAACCTAGTTGTCAATCCTGCCAAGATGTGATATGCTACTTCCTGCATGATGAGTATGTCCAAGGAAAAATTCAGTAGAACATGCAAAGGCTTCTCCGCGCTGTACATTTGTATGAAGGTGTCAGATGGTGAGGCATAATAATCAGCTATGTTATCAGTGCCTCCATTGCTACCTTCGGTATTCAAGGTGGATCCTATTCGAATATCATCTTGTAGACTGAGGTGACAAAATGATTGGACAATCATGTGATAAACTCCTCTGAAGCTGCATTATTGTGTAGGTAAATCCCCTCTACGGACAGAGGCGATCCCACTAGCCTAAACAGGGTCTAGCAACAATCGAACAACGTTAACATGCAGGTCCCTAATTGCAAAGTAAAGGCCAATGATGAGAGCCTACCTCGAATCCAACACTTATATTCGTCGAAGTCTTCGCTTCCGTTCTTTCGCTTCAACTGGTCACAATCCTTACGATCCTCATGAATAGACACCTACACATGTAAAGAACAAGACAAATACAAGCATAAAATCCAAGAAATGCATCTATGTATCAGTCAGAAAGGATACAACTCAATCATCATAATAAAGACACATGAGTGGAACCATAATGATAGTCGTCTATTATTATTGATAAAACAAAAGAGAATACAACCAAGTTCTGACGTCAAATCCTCCTTTGGCTGGGTAAATCAGCAACACATGCCTTACAAAGCTTGTAGGGGATGAGAACAAGCCTCTCTCTCCTTGATCACTTGGACATGGATCTCCTCCTTAAGGGTTTAGCCTCATAGGGATGAACAAGGCCTCTTGCAAGATGAGCTTAGCAATTCTCAGACATTGGGAGCTTGAAAAGTAGAATTACTAACCAAGAATTACCAACTAGCTTGTCAAAGGGGAAAGAAAAAGCTTATATAGAGATGGGAGGAGTAGATAAGACCATCCACTTTATTCATGGGATTGCCCTTATCATTAGGAAGCTTCCATGAGAGGTGGAGAACTACTTCCCTCCTTGGGAGATACGAAGCCCAACTGAACCAACTAGAACTGGAATTAGTTCATGGATAAGGTGGAAGGAACCTTCAGAAGTTTGATTGTTAAAAACTTTACCCAACTGGGTTGGCGCTATTGTGACTCTGAGATAGAGCGCCAACTGGCGCACCCTCTTTGGAGGATTTACCCCATTGGCGCGAGTAATACACTGTGGAACAATGCTAATGGAGAAAGGGCTATATTTGTGGGTATTTTGCAGAAGGTGTCTTCAGGGCACATGGAGTACATACTTTAAGGGATACAAAGCAGGTGTTTTCAACTTATGTCACTTCTCACAGGTCCCGGAATCGGTCCTCCAATGTACAGGAGAAGGGGTAACATGGACGGTGACAAAATACTGTGTAACAACCACTCCCCAACAAGGATGCGGGAGGCTTTGGCTAGAGTACCCCTCTACAAACAGTCAATGCAAAATCTGAAGGCCAGCTGGATTGGCCTAAAGTTCAGTCCTCCATTGCTTTTGGGACTGTTGGAAGGGGTCAAAGAAGAAGAAGAACACAGGAACTGGGAGGATTTAGAGAGAAAATAAAGGTTTCATGACCGAGAAGAGGGCATCACCTCAGAAGCCTGGGATGTTAGAGAGGCAGTCAAAGAAATCAAAGATGATGAGCTGGATTAGTTGCTCAGAGGATGGGCAACACATTCAGCAGGGGGGTGATGAAGAGCCAAAAAATGTGTAACTTATTGGACTCATTTTTCCTATTATTCTCGATTAATCTACCATTCTTCATAGTTCCATGCATGCTTTTGAATATGTTTATGTTAATTGAATGAATGAGAATAGTCACTTAACCACAAAGTCTAATACATGCTTATTGCAGATTTTTGGACATATTTTGGACCAAGGTCAAGCATTTATGAGCAAGTTGACGGCCAAATACGAAGGAACAAGGCTGAGGATTCGTAGGAAGGGTGTCTCCTACACTAAATGACCCCTTCCTCGAGTTCTTCACCATCAGCTCGGAGTTCAACAGCTCACCAAAGATGATTTCAAGGGGCAGCCGAGCAGATTTTGTGAAGTGGCTGATTAACTGCAGTTTTGAGTAGCCAAGCTCCTAAAGTTAAGGAGGGTTGTTGGGAGTCCTTGTGGTGCATAAGTAGGAAGGCTTCAAGCCTTAGTAGTTTAGCCTTTGAACAGTTGTTTTTCACACTTTAGTGCAGCTCTGCATTTAAGCTCATCTTCGAGATTTTGCTGTAAATTGTTTTGTGACATGATTATTTTTTGAGTAATGGAGATAAATTTCACTTTGTACCAGCTTTGAGCTTTTTTAGGAGGTTGTAGCTCTTGGGGTTGGGCCCAACCCAAGTTCCAATACCTCCTTTGTGTACTTTTATGTGTCTTTGTTGCATTTTTAGAATAAATTTTGTTATTTAGGTTAAGATCTTGCTTTGCTACTTAGGTTGTTTTCAATGGCTAAAATAGCTTTTCATACTTCAGGTTGATTTGAAAGTTTGGTAAAGGAAAAGATCTGCAAAAATTCCATCAATCAATCCTTGATTCCATCTCTCCCTCCTTGGGACCATGAGCTGAGACCAAGGCATACTTGTTGCCACAAAAACATTGTTTTTGCCTTTCCATGCAATTGCTAGTGTTAGATTTTTAGTTGGAAAAGTTGATACCAATTGTACTTGCATGTTTAAGATTTGTTCTTGCTTATCTTCCATAGTTATCTTGCATGATTTCCTATATATAAACTTATGTTCATCATCTTTCTGGTTTTTAGGTCAAATTAGGTCAAAATAGCTAGATCTCTAGTTTTCCTAGTCTTTGTTCGATCAGTTTTGGAAAATAGTGTGCAGAGCACTTGTAATACATCCCTGTCTATCCTTCCTTCATCATACAACCTGCTCCAACCCCTAATCCAAGATTCCTTCCCTTCATTTGCCACACTTTTCCAATTTGCCCTAATTTCTACATTCTTGTGCAGCATTGCTCCCTCCATCCTTGAACAAATCCAACCACCTTAATCACTCCTTAGCTTCATTCACCAGGTCCTATACCCCTTCACATCCTCATCCAACCTCCATTTCCACTTTCCCACTGTTTTTTTCACCATCAACCCTCCAAAATCCTCTTTCGGCTCTTCCTGTAGAACATCCTGTAGAACCCCTGCAGACTTCCTGTAGAAGTTCACGTGAGCAGTTTTTCGAGATCTGATCACTATGAAACTCTTTGGAAGGGTGTTAGGGACCCCTTAGGCCCTCTTCCCACCTTCCCAACCTCCTGTAAGTGCCTATTCCATTTCCTTTCGCCAATCAAACTCTGCACAGTCAAAAATCGCTAAAGCACATGCATAATAATTCTGCAAAATTACTCAAAAATACAAAAATATGCCTTTTCTAGATTTTACTTCAAAAGTAGCTTAGTCAGATGCATTTTACCTTTCCAAGAGTCAATGGCATCCATTCCCACCACTTTCATCTATTTTCTTGCACCAGTAGGGTTAGTCGGTAAAACTAGGGTTTGCTAGGGTTTGCATTTCTTTTCAGCTTTCAGCTTCTTTCTGCAAGTAGAATTGCCTCCTTTGAGTTACCTTTCATCCGTCACAGTTAAAAGCTTCTTCTAAGAGCTCATAGAAGTTGGCTTAAGCTCCTAGTGGACTTGTGCCAGCTGATCAAGTGACAGCCTGCGGCAAGAGCTAGTACTTGTGCATATAGCATTGTCGCTCCAAGTTTGTTACGAACAATCGGGTTGATAAAAGTAAAGAAGGGAGTCCCAGGAGTTACAACATCATTGCTGCAATACTGGAACCCACCAATTACAGAATCTGTCGATGACTAAGAAAACGAAGTTGTTTCCATGCTTAATAGAAGGAAGGCTAGACATGTAATCCATTGATATTGATTCCCAAGGTCGACTAGGAGTAGGAAGACGAGTATATAGGCCTTGCTTCCTTATGGTCAGCTTAGCAATAGTGCAGGAAGTGTAGGATCTGATGTACTTCCCAACATCCTATCAAAGGTTCATCTAATAAAAATAATCATGCAGTATAGCCATTGTTTTCTCTACCCCAAAATGTCTAGCGACCTGACTATAGTGTGCCTCCCAAATCATCTTGACATGCTCGCTTAAAGGAACACATATGTGTCCTAGGTGGCATAAAAGTGCATCCTAGAGGTGAAAATTTAGAACTTTCTTACCTTCCAGGAGTGTATGGTATGTGTTACTGAATTCTGGATCGCTCTTGTAAAGATGATGCCACCCTGTAGTGTCCTGCCCACAAGAGTTGAGCGCAGCTGTTGGTGCCATGAACGGTGGTCAGTTGAGGTAGTCAGCAACATTGTTGGTTCTTCCCTTCTTGTACTCAATTTTCAAATGGGATTGTTCCAGGTATGTGGACCATTTCTGATGGTGGTCATTTTGCAACTTCCCTTATGTTTGTATGAACTATAGGGGTCGGTAGTCTGTATGAAGAGTAGAGGTGATGCTTCAATGCAACAAATGCTTTTTTTTCGAATTTAGGCCAAACTAACTTTTCTATCACTCCTCCCTTGGTTATTTGACTTAAAGGCCAAGTGATATGAGAGAACCCCAACACGAACCTATGATAGAAATTGGCAAGGCCTAGAAAGTTGCGGAGCTCTGGTAGAGTGGTTGGGCCTAGCCAATCCCAAATGACTTTTGTCTTGTTCGGGTCCACATTCACAACCTAATCATCAATGATGTACCCAAGATATTGAAACTGGGTCATGCCAAAAGTGCATTTCTCCAAATTGGCACACATCTTATGTTGTCGTTGGGTTTCAAGGACCTGTCAAATATGGTGGAGGTGCTCTTCCCAACTCTGGCTGAAGATCAAGATGTCATGTAAATACACCACCATGAATGCATTGGTGAAGGGTCACAATATTATGTCCATCAATCCTATGAAGGTTGTTGGCCCATTCATCAACCCAAAAGGCATGACTGACCATTTGAAAAGGCCCTCCTTGTATTTGAAGGTCATCTTCCACACATCAAAGGATTTGATAGAGACTTGGTGATAACTAGGCTTCAATTCAATCGCTAAAATATTTGGCCCTACTGAGCTAGACTAGAAGGTCATCAATCCATGGGATTGGGTACCTATTCCAGAAAGTGATCTCTTTCAGCACCCGATAGTCAATACAGAGTCTCCAGGCCCCGTCTCTCTTTTGTACCAATATAATCGGGCCCTCATAGAGTGATGAGCATGGCCTGATGTGCCCTTTATGCAATATCTCCGGAATCTACCTCTTGATATCATCGTTCAACAGAACAAAGCATCGATCGATCAATCCATTGGGTAGTGGCATGCCTGGGATCAAATTGATGGAGTGCTTGACATGATAGTTCAAATTTACCCCTGTAGGCGAGGCAAAAATGTTCCTGTACTCCTCCATGACCTTGTCCATCTATTGTTGTTGTGTTGAGGAACCCTGTCTGGAAGTGGTGGCCACAACCTTCTTCTTTCCTTGAGGGCGAATCATAAGGAAAACAAATTTCCTATTATGGGAAATTATCTTACTGTATTTCTTTGTAGTGATCAAAGAGATGGTGTTAGGTGGGGCTACCTCGAGTATCTTGTACAACTTATCACCCAAAGTAATAATCATAGAGCGAGGTCTAGACTCATATACAACATGCCACTTCCACAAGTATGGTTTTCCTAATAATACATCACAAAATTCAAGAGGAGCAACATCGCACAGTACCTCATCTATGAAGGGCTTGATGTTGGAAATAATACTGAGAGAGGGTGGTGGGTGAATCAGTATTAGCAAGTCAATAATATTTCATTTCCATATTCTGATTCATATATGCTACTTCAGTTAATGAAACTTGCGTGTATACGCAATTGTATATAAGGTAACTAGCGTATATGCTGTAAACTTATAATTTAGTTAATTTTTCATATGTTTATCTTTAATCTGTGCATTAGAACCATATAAATAGTAAGCAGGAGCAGTAAAAACAAAACAGACAATCATACACATGAACACAAGATATAAGGTGGAAACCCAATGTGGGTGAAAACCACCTGTTGCAATCGTCTCTATCTTTCTTTTAATAAGAAATTTCTTTTTACAATATTTTGTATTGGTGCAGTATTATACCAGTGCGCAGGCTTCTACCTACAGAAGGCTACAACCTTCTCTCATTCTCCAACTTCTCTTGGAAGGGAGCTACAATCCCCTAGCTCTTGTACTAGCTGATGTACTAGCTCTTGTTTTGATAATAAGAATGAGTTTCGTTTTGAGCCAGCACTGAGTTAAATCGGAGGGCTGAAGCTCTTGGGTTAGGGCCCAACCCGAGTAGCCAAAGCTCCTCTTTATTGTACATGTATTCTAGCATAGATTCCTGGTTTTCTGTTCATTTGCTTAAGTAGCTGCATTTACATTACAACAATATAGCGTAGATGATTCATGGTTTTTCTGTTCATTTTCTTAAGTAGCTGCATTTTCATTATAATAGTATAGCATAGAGTTATGGCTTTTCTGTTCATTTGCTTAAGTAGCTGCATTTCCATTATGGTAGTGTAGAGTAGATCAGTTGTGCTTGATTTTACTTCCATTGGTGCCTTCTTTCAATTAGCGGGTTAGCTAGGAGAAAAGGAGTTTACTTCCATTGGTGCCTTCTTTCAATTAGCAGGCTGGCTAGGAGAAAAAGATCACCATAAGGTTGTCCACAGGTGTCTTGGCCTCACCTCCTCCCTCTAGGACCATGACTTGAGGAAGAGACCCTTCAACAACCCCAAAAACATAGGTTTCTAGTTCTCGCATGAGCTTTGGAGTTTGTTGTTTGATGCAGTTACTTGTTTCATTCCATTGTCATCGTTTTCCCTCACTCTCGGTCCACCCTCACCCTCACTAGTTTTTTCTGTCGTTTTCATCGAAACCTATTTCAACACGTTCTTTATGCATAATTTCCTTACTGTCTGATCCACAAAAAACCTGACCAATCACCGTCCTATTCATTAGTTTACCCAACGACCATTGCACGTGAAGTCTTCCACCTACTTTATGTGCTCCAATCTCCACCGTCGATTTGTCTCTTGATCCAACGGCTATCACGTCACTCGCTTGCCAACTAGATTGGTCAATATCTATCGTTGATCTGCCTCACCTGATTTGATGGCTATTGCACAATCTCGCGTGGATTATTGCATTGTCGTTATCTGCCTGAGAGCACATGAGAAAAGTGGTTTTCTCGTGCTACGTGTCACCCAGTTAGGCTAATCGCATGAAATTTAAAAATACATCTTACAGCTTTGAGGGCGCGCGCGAAATTGATTACCACCTCCAAAAACCCGCTCCATCATTTCCGCAAATTTCTTTCATGATAAGATCTTTGCTGTCCATTATCCATTAATCCTTTCCGTCCATTCATTAACTTAGCTCCCCGCAATAAGATCTTCATCGTTCATTTGCTGATTAATCCTGTACATCCATCCATTCACTTAGTTCCCCGCGATAATATCTTCGTCGTTGATCTTGTTTGTTAACCCTGTTCATTCACCTATTCACTAAATCACCCGCGATAAGATCTCCATCATCCATCTTTTGTTCGTTGATCGATCCAATGGTCCCTATGCACTATTGTTCCCTTACATCCTCCTTTCACCAATTTCGATCTCCGACTACTCTTCCACTTGAAAATAGATTTAGTTTAGTTTATTTTCTTGCATCTTAGTATATTTTGATGCTCTTTGCTTCTGTAACTTAGATAGCAGCATTAGGTTTGCAATTGATTTAGCAATTCTGCTTAGCATAGATTTTTAATTGGTTGATTAGGTTATGGTGTGAGTTAGCATTACAAGTTGTTTTCTTCAATACTGTAGTAGAATAACTCTCTCTTAGAATAGATTTTCTCTTCTTCCATTAAATAATCAAGCTTCTTCTGACCCTATAGAAGTCTGGCTTGGAACCCTTGGGGTCTCTTGCCAGATGAATAGTGACAACAGGCAGGACATTCACTTTTACTTGTGCATATAGCACTGTCACCTCCAAGTTTGTACGAACCCCGAGTTGATAAGTAAAGTTGGTAGCCCTGGGAGTTGCAGGATTCTTGTTGGAATACCTAGGCTCATCACTTTTTGGCACTGTTGCAGGGGAGGTGTCAAAGTAGAATGTGATTATTTCTTTCTTCTATTATGTAGTCTTCAATTTTCTTCCATTAGTTTATTTTTGCAATAGTAATCTAGTAGCTTCCTTTCTTTCATTTGTCATTCTCTTCTTTCCTTTCCATTTTGCAAGTAGAATTTCAATTGAACAAATAGTCTTTTTGTTAGTGGTTTTCATTCAATCAGCAATTTCATTTCTACAAATATAATTTCAATTCAGCAAGTAGTCTTTTATGTTAGTAGTTTTCATTCAATCAGCAATTTCATTTCTACAAAGTACTTTCTAGCTTTAACAAAATCTTACAAAAACCAACCCAAAAATATTTCATTTCATGCCTTGTAGGAATAGGGACAATTTAGGGAAATTCTTGTCAAATACCCCCACTGCATCCAACAGTAAACCTTCTCTCTTCTTCGGTGACTGTAAACTGGAAGAACCTTTAGGTGAGTAACCTTACATATTTGAAGAACCTAAAGGGGAAGAAGAAGAGGAAGAACCCATTCCTGCTGAACCAATAGCTGAAAACTATAATGACAGAGGAAATAGAGAGAGAATTGAGGGTTCCTTCCCCATCAGGTAGACCAATGGGGACACTAAGATGAAGAATATAAGCCCCTCTACTCTACCTCATTTCCATGGCTTGACCACAGAGGACCCTAAAAATTTCCTATTTGAGTTTGTTGTTATATGTCGAACCTATGACTATACAGATGATGAGAAAAAGTTAAAACCATTTCCATCTACCCTCAAGGATGGAGCATTGCGCTAGTTCATGGGTTTACCTGTAGATAGCATCACAACCTGGGCTCAGATGCAGCAGGATTTTTAACGACAAATATAGGGGCTACTGTAGGTCAAAGGATACTAAATAAGAGATTTTCAGGATGAATCCTTAGAAGACTATGAAGAAATATTCCAACTCAGTTACAAAAGGGCCAGGTGCACACTTGACCCTGAGTCACTAAAGCTGGTCCTACTTAGAGCAGTAAGGGAAGATCTTCTGGATACCTTGCACATGTTAGCAGGAGGAGAAATCTACCAATTACCCTATGAAGATATCAAGATTGTCTTTAGAAACCATTCTAGGGAAGCCAGGAAAAAGGGTTGGGGTAGTCAACCTATGGCCAGTACATCATCCTCCAACTCATCCATCAAGGGTGAAATTGGAAATATGCTGGAAGATTTCAAAAGCGATATGTTGCAAACCCTTGCCTTGCAATTGGACAACATGAACATCAAAAGGACGCAAGAGGAAGCAGAGAGAACCTTGGCCATATTTTGTCATAGATGCACCAAGAGGCATCCTAGGAACGAATTTCCATTGAACTGTATTAATATTTTCTCAGTCTGTGAAGAAAACAACTCCACAGACAAGTACCCTTCTTTACCTAGACTCAAAGTTGTATATCAAGGAGCTGAAGGGGTCACTGAGCAGATTTTCTACATCAACCAAAGGAGACCTCCTAGCCTAGACCATACTAGAAGGGTATGCAAGGGCCATACCATACATATTACAACCCCAACCAAACCACAACTATACCTTATTAGGGACCCCCTCCTCATCCTTCCTAGTCTACACCCCCTCCTTGGTCCTATGCATCTCAGTATCATTTCTAGCCAACCAACCATTCATTTCAACCTTATGTTTAGCCACAACATCAGTGGAATACCCCACTCCAGGGGTGGAGGCCCCAATTCAAAAATGTTCCAGCCCTATTGCCTCCACCACCTACCCAACCACAACTCATGCACTCTGCTCCACCCAAACAACCCTAGATTCCTGCCTAGCCAAATCCAAACCCAAACAATAGGTATACTCAACAAGTATACATTGGAGAGACATCGTACCCAACTTATGTTGTAGAAATTCAGGAGATCAACCTAAGATCTAGGAGAATTCTCGCAGATAACCAACCTCCCTCTCCACATAGGGAGGTTGAGGAAGAAAGAGAGGAAATCCACCTTAAAGTAAATCCAACCTTTCCTGAGAGATTAGCCCAACCAATCCAGCCTACCCCAGAGGAAACTGAACTTTTGGGAGAATTGAAATATCTATGTGTAAACATCCCCCTTCTCCAGGCAATAAAAGATGTCCACATTTAGAATAAGTTGAATAAGGATAAATTCTTCAAGCATCCAAGAAGAAGAAAAAGGGATGCCCCTACCATTAATGTCATTGGGCAGTTGTCTAACTTAATGCTGGGGTAGGTAATATGTCCAAAATATTTGGACCCTAAAAGCCTTATAGTAGATGTGCACATCAATGGCGCCATTGTCCTACACACTTTGATTGATCTTTGGGCTGCCATTAATGTGATGACCAAGGACACCATGCTCAAGCTCAACTCCAAGGGTCATTGAAGAAGACCAAAACAATTCTACAACTTGCAGATCGTTCCACAGTAACCCCTGAGGGAATTGTGGAGGATGTGATGGTCTCCATTGATTCCTGGGAGTACCCTGCAGATTTTCTAGTTTTCTAGCCTAAGGCTAAGCTTACTGGTTACCCTCTCATCCTTGGGATGCCATGGTTGGCCACAGCTGATGCTTACATTAGCTACAGAACTGGGAATATCACCATCAAGAATGGGCATATGTCAAAACAATTAGTCCTATACCCTCCTACTCAACCTACCCTAGATCATGATTTACCTTTATGGTTGGAGGAGGAGGAAGAAGATGAGGTTTATTCTGCCCAACTTTATGCTTTGGAAGCAACCATGGGAGGAGGATAGCAAGATGAAGATGACTTAATTGAACACTTGCTCCAAAGTCCAACTCCTAGTTCATTACAATTAGAAGAAGAAGTAAGGGAAACCTAGAACAATCATCCAATTGACTTATGCTTGACCAATTCCAACCCACTCTGTGTCAAAACCATAGAATTTGGCCCAGAGAAAACTTTGAAAATTAATCCATCTCTGTCTGCTCTTGAAGAGGAAGAGTTATGCAACATGTTGAGAGAAAACCTAGAATCCTTCGCTTGGAGTTACAAGGACATGAAGGGAGTACACCCCTCAGTGTGTACTCACCACATATGCATCAAAGAAGGTTGCAAGCCAGTTAGGAAACCACAAAGGAGGATGAATCTAGCTCTTAAAGACATAGTCAAAGAAGAACTGCAAAAACTGCTAGATGCAGGATTCATTTACCCTACCTCAAACAGTGAGTGGGTCTCTCCATTAGTGTTAGTTCCAAAGAAAAATGGTAATTGAAGGATTTGTGTCGATTACAGGGAGTTGAACAAAGCCACAAAGAGGGATCATTTTCCCTTACCCTTCATTGACCAAGTGTTAGATGGCCTGGCAGGGAAGAAGTTTTTTTTCATTCCTAGATGGATTCAGTGGGTACAACCAAATCCAAATCTACCTAGAAGACCAGGATAATACCACATTCACCTGTCCTTGGGGTACTTTCGCCTATAGGGTCCTTCATTTTGTCTTATGCAATGCTCCTGCCACTTTCCAGAGAGCAGTCTTGAGTATTTTTGCTGAATTAATACATGATGCAGCGGAAATCTATATGGATGACTTTACACCTTATGGTTGTGATTTTCAAGAAGCCCTGACTAACCTAGGCAAAGTATTGCACAAATGCATTTAAATGAATCTGTCTCTTAGTCCAAAAAAATGTGAATTCTTAATGATTGAAGGGACTATGCTAGGTCATTCAATATCTCAGCAAGGACTGCAGGTGGACCCAAACAAAATAGAAATCATCCAAAGGGTCCCACCTCCACAAAAGTAGAGAGATGTCAGGAGTTTCTTAGGGTTAGCTGGATACTACCAAAGGTTCATAAAGGACTTCAGCAAGTTAGCCTCTCCTTTTTTTGGGTTGTTGGCCAAAGATTCTGAGTTTATATGGTCAAAGAGTTGTCAAGAGGCCTTAGAAAGGGTAACTTAACCACTGCACCAATTCTTCGAGTCCCAAACTAGGCCCTCCCTTTTCATATCCATGCTGATGCCTCACACAAATCCATGGGAGCAAGCTTAGGTCAGGAAGAGGAGAAATTGCCCTATGCCATCTATTTTACCAGTAAGAACCTGCTTAGCTAAATTATACTGTGACTGAAAAGGAACTCCTGGCTGTTGTGCATTCATTAAACAAATTTAGGCATTACATTACAGGCTATCAAACATTTGCATACTGGTCATGCTACAATAAAATATTTAATGAACAAACTAGATGTGAATGCTAGAATTATAAGATGGTTTCTTTTATTACAACAGTTTGATCAAACTATTTTTGATAAGTCTGGTAAGGAAAATGTTGTTGCAAACTTTATATCTAGGATGAATCTGCTTGTAGGTGAAGAAGGAATGGTGGATGACCATTTACCAGACGAGCATTCCTCTTCTATTTCGGTTCTCTCCCCATGGTTTGCTGATATAACAAACTATTTGGTATCATCACAGTTCCCACCAAACATGCCCTCCAAAGAAAAGAGAAAGATAGTCAGGAAAGGCGCCCCCTTCACCTGGATTAGGGGCAATCTGTTCAAACTTGGCCCAAATCAAATCTTGAGAAGGTGTGTAAGGGAAGAGGAAGTTTTTGACATCCTTATGACCTGTCATGATGGGCCTTGTGGAGGTCACTTTGCAGCAAAGAGGACAACATTCAAAGTGTTACAAGAAATCTATTATTGGCCTAATCTTCATTAGGATGTCAAAAATAACATTATTCAGTGTGATCAGTGCCAGAGGATGGGAAAGCCTACTCCAAGAGATGAAATTCCCCAACAACCTCAAGTGACTTTCGAGCCATTTGACAAGTGGGGCATGGACTTCATTGGGCCTATCAACCCTCCTTCAAAGAAAAAGTAGTACATTATTGTGTGCACTAATTATTTGACCAAGTGGCCTGAAACCAAGGCAATTAAGGCATCAATAGAAGAGAAGGTGGTTGAGTTCCTGAGGGAGACTGTATTCTACAAATTTGGGTACCCTAGAGAGCTAGTCACAGACCAAGGCAGCCAGTTTACCTCCAATGTGATTGGAGAACTACTCAACCATCACAAAATCAAGCATAGGACCTCCACTCCTTATCATCCACAAGCTAATGAACAAGTGGAGGTGCCCAACAGGGCACTTGAGAACATCTTATCCAAGGTAGTGATCAGCAGTAGGAAGGATTGGGCAGAGAGACTAGTCGAAGCCACCTAGGCCTATAATACAACATGGAAGACCACCACTAAATTTACACCCTATGACCTGGTCTATGGGAAAGAGGATTTGTTGTCCATTGAGTTTGAATATAACACATTGAGGATGGCAGCCCAACTAGATTTGGATCTCAGTCATGCACAGAAATAAAGGTTGTTCTATTTGAAGGGCTTGGATGAATTCATAATGCAGACCCTCCTACATACAGAGATAGTCCAGCTTCAGAGGAATATCTGGCATGACAAACATATTAAGGAGTAGCAATTTTAGGAGGGAGACTAGGCATTGTTATATGATTCTAGGTATAAAGAATTCAAGGGCAAGCTAAGGACAAGATGGTTTAGACCTTATGTGGTGGAAAGATGCCATGATAATGGTTCAATGCAAATTTGAACTATAGATGAAGAAGCCATTCCATTTCTTATTAATGGACACGGATTGAAAATGTACAAGAGGCCTTTATCAAAATAAGAGTTCATTAACAATATCAATAAGACAATGATGATGGTGGAGCAAGTTCCAGATCCTCCCTCATCAGGGCACTGAAAAGGAGAAAAAAGAATAAGGATTCAGGTCAAAATCTTCATGAGGTGCCTGAGTCCCATGTTTGGGTTGAAAACCTCGTAATGCAGCCCAAGGATGAGAAAAAATGAAAAAGAGTACGAAGATCCCTAGGTGAAAACCTTCCTTGAGGTGCCCAAGGAAAATATCTAGGGTGAAAACCTCTCTGAGGTAGCCTAGGTGTTTTAAGAAAAAATGTAATAATAAAAGAAAAAAAAACACATAATTGTTATTTGCAGTTGGGTGAGAAGGATAATCAAGGAGCAAAGAGAAGATCCAGAGGGAACCCTGCCTCACATATTTTCATCTCCTCCACTCCTTACCATGCATCCCTCCATCAATTCCATTGTTTTTTTTACTTCATTGCTCCATTTTAGGTGTAGATAGAGCTTTTGACAAGATCCCCTGAATGGTTGATTGGTTAGGTCCGCAAAATTCATTCTAGACATGATCTAACCCCTCACCTCATCCATTACCATCACCCTATCCCATAGAATATAAATCATCAGCTACCGATGATCCAAGAGCTACACAACAATAGCAGCATCAGATCTGCAGTCACAGACACCATCAACAGACAGTAGAGGAGGAAGAGAAATGACCATGCAGAAAATAAACAACGAAACACCTCTGATCCTCAACAAACTACAACATGGCATCAAGACCACAAGTAAGTATCCCACTCACTCACTCATATGCATCATTTGATCAAAAGTTGTAAAGGTTATGAGGTAGTCTGTTTGTAAGTGAAAAGGTGGCCAGTTAACTTGGCCACCTTCATTCATTCATCACATACAAAGCAAGGTGTCCTCCCACACGTGGTTGTAGTCAACGCAAAGAATAGAGGAGGAGTAGGATAAGAAGTGGTTAACTATGGATTTAAAAATTGTGGGAGCTGATTACGAGGAGTGGGAATGATGAGTTGTTATAAAGGGAAAAAAAACATTGTTTGTGTGAATTCATGCATTCCACTCCTTGAAACTCCCTCACTCAAGTAGTTCTCATAACTTTGGCCACCCACTGGAAGCAAGGATCTATCATTCTGGAAGAGAATTTCTACAAGAGCATGCATAGGTATTCCTATAGGAACAGTCTATAGAGGCAGTCTACAGGATAGGCAGAGAAGGGTTCAAGAGCGAATATCAAGAGAGTTGTCCACTACCACCATTCTAAAGAGGTAGGATCTAAAAATCCATCCCCATTTACAAGAAAATGGACCAGAAGTGCTCTAAAAGCTAGTGGATTACATATACAGGGAACTCTATTTTCTCCTGAATTTAAAATTCTTGTGCCACACCTCTCATTTCCTCCTCAAGCCCCACAAGAAAGATGACAGGAGGGTTTAATAGGATAGAACCCACAAACACTATGATGGTAGATACAATGTTGTTTATCGCTACCATTTTAGGATGCTTGAATGATTAATATTTGGGATCGAAACACCAGCTCACCAAAGACTCGGCATTCTTTATTTTTTGATGCAATCACTCATGGACTCCAACAACAAAGTAAAGAAAGGAAATTCCCAATAGTTAGTTCACCATGGGTTGATCGGGATCATCATTGAGGATGCCCTCCAAAACCTTAGGATCCCTATAAGATGGTTAGTCATCAGAGACTTACCGACAGAGGATGACATCAAAACCCTCATCTATGATGTTAGTCCTTCTGTTAGTGAGGAGGAGGCAAAACAAGAAGAAGAAGATACAGATCTAGATGGGTATGAGATGGATGAAGAAGAAACTAATATAGAGGAACATGATGAAGCAGAAGAGGAGGATGATGCTGAAATAGAAGAGGAAGAAGGCATTGAAACAGAGGAGAAAGAACATTAAGAAGAAGAACATAAAAAAAACAAAGAGGAGAAGGCATTGAAACAAAAGGGGAAGAATAGGAAAACTATCTAGCATGTATGTCTAGCCTCTCCTTGGAGGCCATCCAAGTGTAGGATGCCAACTAAATCCTATGCTCCTTACCTCAGAGAACAATGGCTGCAATTTCAGATTAAAACACTGGTTGGCACAGAGGGGCACCATGCCATTTTAAGGCTATAGGCAATTTATTAATCTTTGTGATCAAAGTACACTTGAGGATAGGGCCAAAATGGCTGAGTTTTACTTGCACAACATGGCCCTCACAGACATGAATATTTGGGATCATAATTCCAAGCTAGGAGATCTACAATTAATGGCTTTGGCATCAGGGATGAACCATGAGGAGTCAAGGGTTGTAGGGATGAAAATAATATTGGCCAGAGAGCAAAATGAACCTATTTTCATTAGAGCTAAACAATCAAATCCCATGGCCCTACTCAGCACCCATAATCTAAATACAAATGATCCTAAGCTATCACTTAGATATCTTGCTACCCAAGAGCAAGCAATTTCACATTTTAAGGATATGTTTAGGTTGCTAAGAGATGATAATATATATGCTTGCTAAAGGAGATGGAACACACTGCTACATAGCTGAAGATCAGAGAATATCACTTCTCTCAAAGGTTGAGAGAGGCACTCAACGGGACACCTATGTATAAGCAATCAATGCAAAGGTTGAAGGTCAATTAGATAGCCCTAAAACTCAGTCCACCACTAATTAATCCTAGGGACGCTAGAAGGGAAAAAAGAAGAAGAGGAAAAGAGGCAGTGGGAAGAAGTAGGAAGGAAAGTAGGCTTCTATAAACAAGAAGAAGAGACCACAATAGAAGCATGGGATTTCAGAGAGGCTACCAGAGCCATGAAGGACATGGACATTGACTAATTTTCTTAGAGGATGAGAAACACTTTCAGTAGGGGGGTGATGATGAGCCTCATCATTGTGTAATTATATGGGCCTTAATTGGCCTTAATTCACCTCCTAGCTTAGTCAAACCAACTATTCTCACAACTTATTGCATAATTTTGATTATATTTTGTTTATGAGATGATTTAGAGTTGGATATTTTGCTTTGTAGTCTAATGTGAATGTAATGCAGGAATAAAGGATAAAAGCAAGGAAAAATGCAAGAATAAAGGATAAAAGTAAGGAACTGTGGCCAAAAAGTGATGAGCCTAGGTATTGCAATAAGAATGCTGGAACTCCCAGGGCTACCAGCTTTACTTATCAACCTGGGCTTCGTATAAACTTGGAGGTGATAGTGCTATATGCACAAGTAAAAGTGAAGGTCCTGCCTGTTGTCACTATTCATCTGGCAAGAGACCCTAAGGGTTCCAAGCCAGACTTCTATACGGTCAGAAGAAGCTTGATTCTTTAATGGAAGAAGAGCAAATCTATTCTAAGAGAGAGCTACTCTACTACAGTAATGAAGAAAACAACTTATGATGCTAACTCACACCATAACCTAATTAACCAATTAAACAACTATGCTAATCAGAATTACTAAATTATTCGCTAACCTAATGTTGCTATTTAGCTTACAGAAGTAAAGAGCATCAAACTATACTAAGGTGCAAGCAAAGAAACTAAAATAAATCTGTTTTCAAGCGGAAGAGCAGTCGGAGATCGAAATTGGAGAAAGGAGGACATAAGGGCACAGTAGTGCATAGGGACCATTGGATCGATCAACGAATAGAAGATGGACGACGAAGATCTTATCGTGGGCAATTTAGTGAATAGGCGAATGAATAGGGTTAACGAACAAGATGAATGATGAAGATATTATCACGGGGAACTAAGTGAATGGATGGACGAACAGGATTAATCGGCAGATGAACGACGGAGATCTTATCGCAGGGAACTAAGTTAATAGATGGACAAACAGGATTAATGGAGAATGGTTGGCGGAGATATTATCATGAAAGAAATGTGCGGAAATGATGGAGCGGGTTTTCAGAGGTGGTAAGCAGTTTCTCGCGCGCCCTCAAAGCTGTAAGCTGTATTTTGAAATTTCACGCAATTAGCCTAACTGGGCGACACGTAGCATGGGAAAACCACTTTTCTCGTGTGCTCTTGGGTGGATAACAATCGTGCCAGAATCCGCATGAAATTGAATGATATATGTTGGATCAGGCAAGGCAGATCAACAATGAATATTGGCCAAGCTATTTGGTGAGCGGGTGACGCGATAACCATTGGATCAAGAGACAGATCGACGGTGGAGATTGGAGCACATAAAGTAGGTGGAAGACTTTGTGCGTGATGGTCGTTGGGTAAACTAATGAATCAGATGGTGATTGGTTGGGTTTGTTGTGGATTGGATAGTAAGCAAATTATGCATGAAGAATGTGCTGAAGGAGGTTTCAATGAAAATGACAGAAAAACAAATGAGGGTGAGGGTGGACCGAGAGTGAGGGAAAACGATGACAATGGAATGAAACAAGTAACTGCATCAAACAACAAACTCCAAAGCTCATGTGAGAACTAGAAACCTGTGTTTTTGGGGTTATTGAAGGGTCTCTTCCTGAAGTCATGGTCCTAGAGGGAGGAGGTGAGGCCGAGACACTTTTGGACAACCTTATGGTGATCTTTTTCTCCTAGCTAACCTGCTAATTGAAAGAAGGCACAAATGGAAGTAAACTCAAGCACAACTGATCTACTCTACACTAATGTAATGGAAATGTAGCTACTTAAGAAAATGAACATAAAAACCATAACTCTATGCTATACTGTTGTAATGAAAATGCAACTACTTAAGAAAATGAACAGAAAAACCATGAATCATCTACGCTATACTACTGTAATGGAAATGCGGGTACTTAAGAAAATGAACAAAAAACCAGGAATCTATGCTAGCATACATGTACAATAAAGAGGAGCTTTGGCTACTCGAGTTGGGCCCTAACCCAAGAGCTTCAGCCCTCTGAGTTAACTCAGTGCTGGCTCAAAATGAAACTCATTCTTATTATCAAAACCATGGATTACATAACAAACTGTCACAAGTCTTGCAGCTCAGAAATAAAGTAGAGTTTTACAATAAAAATATGAATCTTATTGAGGTCCTAAACCTCCCTACTTATACATCTGAAGTCTCTAATGACTCCCTTCTAATTAGGGAGGCTTGGCTCCCAACTCAAGATAAACTGGTTTCTGTCACTTTCACTTTCTCGGTTGTCTTCTAGTCCTCATGATTTGGATATTTGCACTCTGAGATGATTGAGGAATATTGAAATGGAGGGGTAGTAAATGAGGAGGATTTACCTCCTATAATTCCTCTCCCTTGTCCATTCGAGTTTTTACCAAGGTCTTTGCCACAGTTCCTTGCTTTTATCCTTTATTCCTACATTTTCCTTTCTTTTATCCTTTATTCCTACATTACATGCACATTCGACCACAAAGAAAAATATCCAACTCTAACTCATCTCATAAACAAAATATAATCAAAAGTATGCAATAAGTTGTGAGGATAGTTGGTTTGACTAAGCTAGGAGGTGAACTAAGGATAATTAAGGCCCATATAATTACCCAATGACGAGGCTCATCATCACAAATGCTGCTCAGAATCCTTGATACCCAGCTTCGTATGAAGGGTGTGGAAAAAATTTGTAAACTCTGACACATCTTGGCCCCTTCCCTGCTGTAGTGTGGTCCACTTTATGTATTTATCTTCACAGCTCCTAACACAGTGATATTGTTCCTTGATGGCATATCGAAAATAATTTCAAGTGGGTGCGGCTGAAAACAGTCAGGATTCCCTATCCTCCTTTTGTTCATAGTAGGTTTCCCACCATTCCTTCACATGTGGGGAAACTTTGAGAAGTGTAAAAGTATTTATTTCCCAATTGGAAAATTAATGAATTGAAAAATACCCTTTGAACACATTTGACCATTTATCTATGATGTCTACATCTATATGGCCCTCAAATATGGGAATATCAAAGTTAACTTGTACCTTAAAAGGAGTGGCACCTGCAGAGTGGCTACTGGATGAAGATGCGTCAACTGTGGGTATTCGTCGAAGGACTTGGGGAAACTTATCCATCATTGTGTCCCTCTATCGCTAGAGGGCTTCCTCGAGTAGTATTTTAAAAGGATCTCCTACCCCATCATCTTTCTTTTCTTCTACCATGGGAGGTCGTCAAGTGTTACATGGTTGGTCTTGAAAAGGTTCAACCAGATCAAGCCCTAATTCCTTATACCCTGACCTCGATGGGGACATGCAAATAAAAATAAAGAAAGAGCAGACCCCTCTGACCCCTCTGATACCATTGATCTAGACTTATGCAAGAATGCAACAAAATAAAGAAATACCCATATACACAGAGATGCAGCAAAAATAAAAATTCATTTAATTAATATCAAAGAACTGAAATATGCTTACATATGTAAATAAAATGAACTAGTGCACGTGATGGTCGCTTATCTCTGAGAAGATATTTGGTGGCTACATGCCTTTGAACTATGTTACAATGAGTCTCAAAGGCC
The DNA here is from genome assembly GCA_000404065.3 of Pinus taeda. Lineage (NCBI taxonomy): Eukaryota > Viridiplantae > Streptophyta > Pinopsida > Pinales > Pinaceae > Pinus > Pinus taeda. The sequence continues at coordinate 129,295 of APFE031409854.1, read as the reverse complement.
TATTTATTATTGAGAAAGAATGAAAAACCCTAAACATCCAAAAACGTAACCCTAGCAGATGAAGCACCGAAGCTGTGGGCCCCATTTGGGTAAATTGGCACATCAAATTCTCGGGGTCGTAACTTTGGCATGCGATCTCAGTTTGGCTATCATGATCCCTTTTTTCAAAGATATAGAAGAGAAGGAAAAAAGAAAGCTAGCAAGCCAGTTTGGGACCTTTCTAGTCTCTTTGTTTTCCCTAAAAAGATCGCTTAGTGCTTCAATATGGCTCTGAAAATTCAGGACCCGAAGAAACTACCAAAAATAGTAAACTCTGCTACAATTAAGGAAACTCAAAAATTGACAGAGACAGTGTTGGGGGTCCAAGTGGAATAGGTCGGCGGCCACCAATATCCACCTGGATCATAATGTCACATCTCGTTTCTCAGACCCTTTTATCTGATGAATATTCATGTTTAATTCAATTTGTGCCTTCTCTAGCCTCTTCTTCAAACTTACCACCTCTTCTTCCAATATTTCAAACTCTTGGATTTTATATTTTATTTTTTGCATCAAAATGTATTCTACCGTCATTTCTTCTTCAAGTTCAACTTTCAACTTCATAATGTCTTTTGAAGTTGATTCTTCTTTTACATATTTCAATATGATCTCTTTTTTATTCCTATTCTTTAGTTTAAGCCTTTCTATTTCATCCAGGGCTGATCAAGTCCCCCTCAATATCTGTCTCACCTTCCTCTTCTTCTTCATATTCTTGACAATATTTGTCAAGTTCTTCCAAGGCCATCAACTTGATTTCACTGGTTCCATCTTCACTAGAGGATTTAATGGAACTTCTAGATACATTGCTATCTTCTTGAGCATAGAAGCTTTTTTTGTTAAACTTGTTCTCTTTCTGCATTTTATTAGATTTGTTCTTTTCTTTCCCTTTAGGCTGATTTTATTCTTTCATATAAGGAAATTTTGAGGCATAATGCCCCACTCTTCCACAATTTAAACACTTAAATGGAAGTTTTCGTTTGTACTTACCTATACCTTTTTTCAACCTTCTAACAAATTTTTCTTCTTCATCATCAGAATCTGAGAATAAATGTTCATTATCTTCTATGAACTTGTCTACCTTGAAAGATGCCTCTCTAGTGACTAGCTTCCCTTTTGGAATTCTCATCTCATATGTTGTCAAAGAACCAAGGAGTTGATCCCTATTTAAATTCTTAAAGTTTGTTGTCTCTTATATAGCTGAAACCTTAGAATTGAATTTAGAAGGTAATGACCTCAATATTTTCTAAACTATTACAATTTCTTTGAGTATTTCTCCTAGAACCATCATGACATTTATGACTTAATCAACTTTTAAAAAGAGTTTAGCTATATATTCATCTTCCTTCATTTTTAAGGTCTCAAACTGTGTTCTATATACTCGTAATTTGGCGATCTTCACCTTTTTATCTCCTTCATGAATATTTTCTAATTTAACCCAAATATCTTTGGTTGTCTAACAATGCATTACTTTAAATTCACATAGACCACTCAGAAGTGCATTCATAGTTTTTGCATTAACTAAAAATACAATTTTGCATCTTTATCATGAGTCATTTCCTTTGGTTCTTCATATCCTACCATCATAGTAGCCCAAACTTCTACTCCAAGAGACATTAAATATGTATTCATTCTCACTTTCAAGAAGGCATAGTTTGTACTAGTTATTAGAGGAGCTTTATTTGTTGAGCATCCTTCTTGAATAGCTAGTTTACTAACTTAGGACCTCCTTCCAGGTTGTTAGACTGCTACTGAAGGAACTTGGCTCTTATACCAATTGATATTTATGTTTGAAAATTACTGAGAGGAGGCGAGGGGGGTGAATCAATAATTTAAAATTTTACTTTTTACTCGATTTAATTTTCTTCTTATGAGTTTATTTATATGCTCTATTATTATTGGAATCCTTTTGCATCTGTCAGAGAGAGAAATTTTCATATATACTTATCAAGAATTCAAGAACATTCACACAAAATTCAAGAACCAACAGATGATGACCTCAGATATAAGTAGAAACCCCAAAGGGATAAAACCGTGAATTTTAGTTTAAAAGTGATGTGAAGGCAAGCTACTACTCCTTATTACTTCATATTTTTGTAGGCTCCAACATACAAGAGGCTCCTACCTCAAAGGAAGCTCCAAATCCCATAAATTTTATGTTGGCTACAATGCAGGAAGTTCCTACCTCAATAGGCTACAACTTGTTTTTTATCAAGCTACAACATAAAAAGGGACAACAATCTCCCAATCACAATATCAAGTCAAAAGTGTTGGTTACCTGATATGCAATTTTTCTATTAAGTCTACTACAAATCTTCACTGCTTCTCCTTTTCAATTTTGTGCCTCTTCTATTTCTCCTCATAACCTTTCTCATGTAGACTACTTCACTTCAAAAAGTTTTCTTTCCATTTAACAATGTATATTTATAACAAAGCCTTATTGGTTGTTTGTATTCTTTGCAGGAATATGAAATGAGGTATTGTTTGTTGGTATTCTAAAATTATTCACAGGCTTGTCTCTTCATTTTTAGTTCTGAAGAAAAAAAAAAAATAGAGCTGAAATAAAATAGCTCAACTAGTAATGATTATAAGACACAAATCAGATTTGTATTATCTTATATCATGCATTTTTCTATTCAATGAAAGAATATATTTTTTAGCTTCTGTCTCAATATTTTATGTTAAATTTGACACTGTTCAACCTTCTCATTGATTATCATATCCTTTGCACTTCACATCAATTTTAACCTTTGCAATGACATCAACAACATTCATCAACATTAATCAATCATCCTAATGACAACAAGTTTCCTTATCATGACCATTTGACATCAATGCCAACATTACCAACAGTTGTATGTGACTATGAATGCCCAAGTACATCGACCAATCTTTTAGTTCCTCTAGAATATTTTGATTTGAAATATTTAGATCTAGAATCTCATTCAGTCGAAGAATAAGCTCTTATGGAAATTTACTCTTCATCTCACTATCCCTTTTGTTCTAAAATTTACGATGCATCAATTTGCAATCAAGATACTCCTTTCTCTTCAAGGTCTTCACCTGATGAGTTAACTTCTCAATTGAAACAAGCTAGTGAGGTTATCCATGATTTAAAATAAAACAATCAAATCATTGAGTATTCTTTCCATCCCCCATCATCTCTTGTTTCTCATGAAGACAATTTTTCAAATCAACTTGCTCATGAAATTTCCCTCATTCATACATCTTTGGATTTGCTATCAAAATAATCTTTCTTCTTGAGTAATCTAGTTGTTGAAGTTGTAAAATTCAATCAAATCAGTGAAAGAGATAATTTGATCTAGTTAGTAGTGATCTTATTGAAATCAGAGGTAGTAGCAATTCTTACGGAATGCATGATCTAGTTCAATCTTCAAAATGAATTTTTACAATAGAGTACTGGGACTTGTCAAGAATTCTAGGCACTTCAACTTCCGTTGATGGTTGTGTCAGGTTCTTGCAACTCTAGTGAGGTCCCTGAACTAAATCAGATTTTGATTTTCTCGCAAAATTCTTTCCTTTTCATGGTTTCACTAGCTGTAAATTCCTTCTTGAAAGATGTTTTGTATTTTGACTATAACTCTCAAAACTTTCAAGATTCAATGTATCATCAGGTTAATGATTCTATTTAAGTTAATTCATCTTCATGCAAATCTCTTGTATCAAAACCCAATTTGGAATGTGCATCTCCCATCAAATTATCGAATTGTGAATTTGATCATTTCAAAGATCATCTTTAGCCAAATGAATCATGTCTATCAAATGCTTTTCATAATAGTCAGCTCCTAGTTTTTCTTGTGAATGTTATATCGTAAATCTTGTTCTTCATTGCACCTGAGATCCTTTTGACTGCTAATGAATGCATGCGTTATTGTGCAAATCAAATTCTTCTTTGTTCATTGTACCTTGATTGGTATCTTGTGTCTATTGTACTATCATTCTTGTTCACTTCTTTCAACGACTATGATGCAAATGTAACATGTGACCAGGTACAAGGAAATCATTTGTTACTTTTATCATGCAATGAAGATGATTCTTTTGTTCAAGGCATTTGTAAATTTGTTCAAACTGATCTATCTTTGTTATGCTCTAACCTAGAATCCCATGCCACAAATAGTCCATTTGATCATAAAATTAATTGTCATTTGTTTTATCATTTTCCCACCAGTATATCTGAAGAAAATTGTTTCACATCAATTAATATTTATGGTTTATCTCAATATTCAAATACTTGTCAAGCAGTTCAGGCACTTCAACCTTCGCTAATGGTTATGTTAGGCCCTCACTGTCTTGATGAGCCTTTTGAGCATGATCAGATTAATTTTCCCTTAGAATATTCTCATCCTAGTCTCATGCTTTTAATTAAAAATTCATGTTTTCAAAGATTTTAGGGTTTTCAAGAGGATTGTTTCTAATTTCATAATCTAATAGCTAAATGGTTAGAGTAATATTACTTGGAAAGCTCCATCACAAATAAAAAGTTTTGATCTGTCCTCATGCTTGCTAAGGAGTACAGTGTAGATGAAGACACATTCAAAAGAATCTTCTAAGGTTTGTTTAGTGATGGTTTTTATTGAAAAGGTAACAATGCAAACTAGTTAGAATTAATGGCTATGGAATATCATTCTGATGACAGGAAAACCCTTCTAGTTGTTGTGCAAGTTATTAAAGATCTTATCTTTTCTATTGCACATCACTTTATATCATTTTTAATTGTTCATATCTTTACCTACGCATGTTAGGAGAAAATATGGTGGCTTCATTGGAAATTTCATTATACTTAACCCTGACCTTCTAGCTAGTTGATATGAGTAGGTCTAGTTGCATTCTAGTTTCCCTTTCTTGCACCCATCCTACACTTACTCTCTGCTAGTATTTCTTGTTTTCTTATTTTTGTTTCGCATTCTATTTTTGGTTTAGCCTCTATTTTCTTTGTCATATTGATTTTGTTTCCGTGTTTCATCATGTATTTTCCTTTAGTTTTTGCATGAAATATCCTTCGTTGGCTCAAAAGACAATGTGGAAAAACTTGAAAAGCGAAATTGTGATGATGAATGATGCTTGGATTATATGTTATCCTCTTCTCTGTCTTGGGTTTACATACCTTTAGAGTTAATGATGTCTAGAAAGAAAATACGGTTCATTCTAGGAATAAAGCCTTTGGTTGAACCACGAAGCCCGTATCTTCAAACAGACTCTCATTCTTGATTCTGCCTTGTATTGAATGGTGTTTTGACTTGTCGAATTGACTGAGTAAAGAAGGGAAAGGAGAAAAAAATTGAAACGAGGATGTCTCTTTTAAATCCATTAAAAAAGTAACTATCTCTAAATAAGTTGGAATCCCTCTTCCTGCTCAATAAATAAATAAGTGCCTAAGCACAATTATGTAAATAAAATAAATAAAGTGTGAAAGAAGAGAAAGGATTCCTGTGCAAAGAGGTGAAGCAAGAAACTTTGTTGGGTGTACTATCCAGAACTGCTAGTAGCAAAGTGATTCTTGTGTTCTCTTGGGGTGACGTCCTTGGGGCATTGTTCTGACTCACTGGAAATGGAGCAACAATAGCGAATGTGCTTAAAAGTTTGATATACTTACTATCCTTCTCCCCTAACAAAGTAGTTGTGTCTTGACTAGTCTTATATTGATGTGTTTTAAGTTGATCAAAGAATAGAAGGGAATATATACTTAACAAGGACAAGTGGAAAATTCAAGGTAATTCATAGGGTGAACCAATACGTCCTGATAGATTAAGACCTTTCATTTAAGAATAAAACCCAAATAGAGAAGTCGAAGTTCTATCAGCGTGTTGCCAAGTGTTATCGCTGTGACAAACACCCTCCAAAATTTTGCCTACACTTGAATTTTGTAGCCTACTGTGGATATTACGATTAGTTGTTCTATAGTCACTTCTTTGTTAGTTGATGCTTTGCTAAGTCTTTCAGCTCCATTCTTGAATTGTAAGTGTTGAAGTCACCTTCTCACACATGCTCAGTCTACAATGAGTTCATGAACACATTCTTTTATGAAAGATTTAACATTCCTAGCACAATCCATTAATATATTGCATGTGCAATGCTCAATCCATGTCAATAATCAGTGCACAATGACATTGATAGCCTCTCACTTCTAGCTGTGTTTGTACTCCTATTTCGGTGAGTTTTGCAAACTGATGCTTTTGCGCACCTTTTCTTTCGTTAGTGTCGTTTTCGTTCTTTCGACTGTTTCTTTTTCTTTATTTCACTTTAATTAGTGTCATTTTAATGTTATGTTTTCTATGGCATGTGTCGCTTTCTTTTTCATTCGCATATCGCAAGTGTCATTTGTACGCTAGAAAATGTCATATTTTCGCAATGAGAAGTTTTGTATATCATGTAAAAGCAACAGGTAATCTTTGTGATTATGGTTTTTTCTTATCATGAAAGTATGTATCACACTGATTTCCAAAGTTTCAAGCATTGTCACACAAGTGTCGTCACTGTCGCAACAAAGAGTACACTTTGTGTTGTACTTGGTGTAGGTCATCGCAAAGTTGACGCATTGAGGAAAACCGTGATTTTCATGTGTTCTGAGTGTTCCTTGTCATGTCATCAATTAATCTAAGTGTGTGATCATGTTGAATTCTTGCTTTTATTTAACTTTTATTCACTAATCCAACACTTAGCATAACTGGGAAAACTCTCCAACATGGCCAGTTAGCCTCATTTATCCCTCTTGAACTGTGCACTATGTAGTGTCAACCTTCAACCATAATCCTTGTCTCTTGGCACTAGGTAATGTGTAGTTTCTGCCTTCACGAACTGCACATTGCGTAACCTTAGTGTTCAATCCCATCCCCTTAGCTCTAGAACTACATAGTCCTTGTCTCTAGCTTAGCCTTAACTACACATTATAGAGTCTTAGATTTCAGGCTTGAGCCTTGAGCTCCTGAGCTACGTAGTTTCGCAGTCACCTAGCCTCCTTTGCCTACCAGAACTGTGTAGTAGGAAAAACCAGTGCTCAATCCCTTAACCTTGCTCCTTCGGTCCCTCAACTGTGTAGTCACTCATTCTTGGCCTTCCAAAACTACACATTATCCAATATCAAGCCTCAAGCTTTAACCTTGAGCTCTTGAACTGCACAATTGTGCAACCCCTCGGCTTTTGTCCCTCAATAATTGTGCATTGGTCAACCTCAAGCCTCAAGCCTCAAGCCCCAACTTGAGCTCTTTTGTCCCTTAACTATGCAGTCCCTCTTCTGAAGCCTCCAAAAATATGTATTTCAAGTATCAAGCCTTAGTCCCAAACGTTGATCTTTGGAAATGAGAAATCCTTGAATTAGTCTCTCAACTAGTCACCAGTTCTAGCCCTGAAAGTGATTTCATGAAGCATGTTATATTAGGGGTTTATCAAACTGATGTCATGTTCTCATGAGTGGATTTCAGTCTCATATATTCTTTCATTCTATGTTAGGAGGATGATGAAGGAAATGGAGAAGGAGACCATGCTAAGAGACACCTATGGAGCTAAATAAACTAGATGATCATTAGGAGAGAATACGAAGGAACACATGATTACAATAGAAAACATAATATCAAGACCACATTGAAGACTCGTTATATTCAAGTCATGAGGAGGAGAAAGAAAATACCATGTTCTATCTACCAATAAGATACAAAGAAACTAGCAGCAAAGAGTGACTTGACACTTCCATGTCATCATGTAGTCCATGTCATCAACTTCATGTCATGTTGTGTCATGAGTCATCATGTACAACATCATTTTATGGATTATTTAAATTATATAATGGAGAACTATAATGTAAAGTGGAAGTCCAAGATTGAGTCATGTAATGTGAAAAATCATATAGGAAGTCAAAAGCTCATAGAGAAGTCGAACAGTCATGAGGGTAGTCTAAGAGTCACAAGGGAGGTGAAGGATTGCTCCACTCGTTACATATACACCCTCATTGTATAAGAAATAGACTTTTCACCTTAGCTTCTCCCATAAGGCATCAGAGAGATAGATTCAATACTTTTGGGGAGCCATTCATGGCTCCAATGCTCCATTATTGGAGCTAGTAATGTTCATTGTACACATGTATCTTTGGAATTTTACTCACTACTTGAAACCTCATGGTTAACACATTTTCATGCATGGATTGTGAATATTTGTAAGAATTTTCTATAAATGTTTATGGTTTATGTTTTCTTTCACCTGTACTAAAGTAGTTGAACTATTTCAGTTATTTTAGCGCTTATCATATAGAGAATGTGTTGTAATGGTTGTAACAATTGCCGCATCCATGTGGTTTATTCTGCTTGATGTTAGGCGATTCTTTCTTGATTTTGTGCACCTCACTTAGAGGATCACTTTTTCTCCCTATGTATTAGCAGAACCTTTATACACCTACAACCAAACATTCACCAGACACACTTTCTTTCTTTTTCAAAGGCACATATGTGCTTCTCTCTCTTGCTGATAGTTAAAGCTAAGGCAAACCTGTAAAAATATATGGCAACTAGATATATATTTTGTATGGGGATCCTATTCCATATAGTGTGAGGTATAATTGGAACTTCACACCGTGGAGACCCCCTTGGTTGACGGATTTCTGACAATAGAAGAAAATGAAATTGAATTAAGGGCTATCATAGGGAAAACTAGGAAGATAATTATCTCTAATGGCATGAAAAATATTTTGAGTAAGGAACAATGAGAGGTAATTACAAAATTAAGATCATTAGATGTTCAAACATCTAAGTCATCCATTTCTCCATATCTCTAAAGAGTCCTTGGCAATCATTCCAAAGCATTTGAGACTCTCAAAGGTCTCCCACCTATTAGTGATTATGATCATGCTATTCACTTGATTCTAGGAAGTGTTATTCAAATCATCAAACCTTATAGATATCCGTATGCCCATAAGAGTGAAATTGAACATATGGTTGTAGAAATGTTAGAGGCATGTATAATTCAACTAATCTTGGTGCACAAGAAGGATGGATCATGGTGTATGTGTCTAAATTATTAAGAGATAAAAAAATATCACTATTTAAGATAAACCCATTCCTGTCAATGATGAATTTTTGGATGAGTTACATGGATAAATTTACTTCACCAAGCTAGGCCATCATTTAGAATATCATCAAAATTGAATGAGACAGAAGACATTCTAGAAAAATAGCATTCAGAACTCATGAAGGTCATTATGAATTTTTGGTCATGGCTTTTGGCATTACTAATGCACCTTCCACGTCTCAAGGAATTCCACTTTCAAACTCTTCCTTATAAAATGTGTGTTAGTATTTTTTGATGCTACACTAATCTACAACAATTCTTTGAAATATCATGCTCAACATGTTGACAAGGTTCTCAAAGTACTGGAGAAGAAATAATTGTATGAAAAACCATCTATATGTTTCTTTGAGGTACAGGAGATGGAATATTTGGGTCATATTGTATCTCATGAGGGTGTTAAGGTAGACCCTAAAAAAATAAATCCATAAAGGAATGGAAAATACTTACAACCTTGAGGCATCTTGAAGTATTTCTTAGAGGGTATTATCACAAGTTTGTTAAGAATTATGGGAACATATCAACACCTCTAACAACATTACCAAACAAAGATGCATTTTTTTAGACTCCAGAAGCATCTAAATCCTTTACACCTTAAAGAGGCAATGTGTTGAGTTATGGTCTTAGCTACACTAAACTTCACAATAAACTTTATTATGGAATGTGATGCCTCAATAAATTAGTGTTTTTTAATGAAAGAAGGAAGATATATTTATTTTGAAATTCGTCCAATAGAGGGAAACAATTTACCCAAAACTATTTATGAGAAGGAAATGTTGGCAATACTAAGTGCCCTGAAGCAGTGACACCCCTACCTAATGGGAAGGCACTTCAAGGTAAAAAAAAATCATGATAGTCTTACAAATATTATCTTCAAAAAATCATCACAAATTGGTTGCTAAGATGTTGGGTCGTGACTTTTAAATCATCTACAAAAAAAGGGAAGAAAAATGTTGTTGCAGATGCACTCTCAAGAAGGGATGGGGATATGGAGGAAGTGCTTTGTGTCATTTCTATTATCCAGCCTGATAGGATAGCAGAACCAAGGGATGAATGGAAGAATGAAAAATAGGGGTGGACACTCATTCAAAATTTGTAGCAATATCCCAGTGGATATGATACATTTATCTAGAAATGTGATTCACTTTGGTACAAAGATCGCTTATATCTATGTAAGAAATCACAGTTCAAACAAAATTTTCTTTTGGAATTGCACACGTCTCCTATGTGAGGGCACTTAGGATTTATAAAAAATTTCCACATGGTCAAATATGATGTTCATAATATTGTGGTACAATCCTTGGTTTTCCAACAAAATAAAGTCAAGATAATTAAGACCCTGAGTGTTTTACAACCATTAGTCAAATTTCCAAGTCAACATTAGGAGTTGGTATCAATGGATTTGATCACAAGTCTACCCAAGTTAGAAGTAAAGAGTGTCATCATGGTGGTAGTTGATATACTTGCCAAGTATGTGCACTTTTGTGCACTATCTCATCCTTTCAAATCCAATATAGATGCTATTGAATTATGGAAATAGTTCAAAATATACATGGAAACCCAAATATTATTGTAAGTGATAGAGATCACATTTTCACTATAAAAAATTACACAAAATTATTTTATTGTATTGGTACTCAATTAGCTCAAATCTCATCTCATCATCCTTAATCTGATGGGAAAAGTGAGATAATAAATGTTTGGAAGGATGTCCTTGTTGCTTTGTATATGATAAATAAACACAATGGGTCAAGTGGTTACCTCTAGCAGAATGTTGGTATAACACTTTCTTCGATACCACAACAAAAATAACCCCATTTATGGTGCTTTATGGATATCATCTTCCATCCATCACATCGTCTCTAAGAGACAATTCTAAGGTTCAAGCAGCATAATATCACATTGAGCATCAATAATAAGTTCTCAAACTCTTAAAGGGTAACCTGACTATTGCACATAATTGAATGAAACAACAAGAAAATCAACATCATAGCAAAATAAGTTTTTACATGGGTGATTGGGTATTTTTATGGCTACAAACATAAAAACAAATTTCCCTCATGAAAGCTAAGAAGGACAATAAATTATCACCCATGTATTATGACCCTTAGAAGGTGTTGCAAAATATTGGTACTATGGCATACAAATTGGAGTTTCCTGCATCTTTGAGAGTACACCCAAATTTCCATATTTCATGCTTAAATAAGGTTGTAGGTGACAATATCCCAGTTAAAAATATATTTCTAAAACTTGACGAGGAAGTAAAAGTCATATTGGAGCCTGAAGAAACCATGGAAACATGAATCTTACAACTACCGAATAAATAAATTTCAAATTATGTCATTATGTGCAAGAACTTACCTACTAAATATTCCACATGGGAGGATGAGTATTTTATATAGAAGCACCCAAAACTACTCAAGTGTTGACGACAATATTTTTTTAAGGAGAGGGGCATGTGATATCCCCATAATACTAGTGTGGCACCTATATTGTTATTGTTGTGTCTAATAGAATCCCACTATTGTTATTGTTGTGCCCTTACATTCTTATTTTTATGTAGGCCCTAATTAAATATTTCCCTTTTAGACTATTATATATACCAAGTAGGTCTTGTCATTTGAATAATTCAAGAATTTTTCATTTATGTTATGTAAAAGGAGGTTTCCCCCTCAAAGTGTCTTATTATCAAGGTGTTTATCTATCTTTTATTATGTTTTTGTGATATGGTTAGATAACATCTATGACATATGCAAGTTACACATCATTGTTCCCACACAGAGGCACACATGTTGGGACTTCCAACAGTGCCTTGGAGGTCATGGACGTGGTCACAGTGAAACCCTTAGAAGATGGTTATCAGGAGCTGTGGTTGTATCTACAGGCATAAAAATGAGAACCCTCTAATGTAGTGAATTAGGATATGACATAAGTAGAGCCTCCAATAAGTAGTGGGTGATAGGTATTGTTGTGCAATAGATCCATCAAATTTCTGGTAAGGTGGTTCAAGTAAGCAATGGAATAGTTCTTTGCATAATTAAGTTCATGTGCAGAGTGAGCCTCTGATTCAACTATAAGTGAGTGAACCATAGTGCAGTGGTTGGAGTGACTCATGAGTATTCTAGTAACATTTGTATTGTCGAGTAAGTGAGCCCACCAAATGTGTATGCTGTAGATGAGAAGTGGAAAAATGGGGCTCATGGCATGTAGACTTGAGCCTCCCATTGACTATGGAGAGATCCGAGTGCATGGTCCAAGCTTTCGATATGTGAGTTGAAAATGATGGTGTTGAGATGATTAGATTCAACCTAAGGCTCAAAGATCAAGCACCAACCATGTTGATGGTATGGAAATGAACTTGTTACCTCTAGCATATTCTTAAAATGTTATGAAGATTGTACCAATGTGCATGAATATGGAAATTGGAGCTTGTTTGAGGCATTGATCAACAAGAATGTCCATGCTAAAAATTGGCAAGTTAAAGAGGTGATTTTCACTGACCTTGACAAAGAAAAGTCCAATGGAGATAAAAAAGTGATTTTTGAAGCCCTAGAGATTCATGCATAAGAACGCCGATGGAAATATTATGGAAAAGTAAGGGTTCAATGTTGAAAAAGAGACAAGGCTCATCATTGAAAAAAATAAAATAAAATAAATAAAATTGAAAAACAAATATAGGGGAAGTCAAGGTAGAAGTCGAATCTCTATGGGGCTCTCATATTTACAAAAAAAAATGCCATATATTGTGTATATTAGAAAATTTTCAAAAAACATCCCATGAGACTTTTTGGTCACCACGTTTCGAACAATCCATTGTGGTTCATTGTCAGGACAAGATGGAGAAATAAATCTAGCATACATTTAAATAGAGAGAGTGTAATGTAGAGACCATTAATTTCAACGGTTAGAATCCAATGGCTAGATTTTAATAGATAAATATGGTTGTTAGAGTAATTTTTATAATATTTTAACATGATATTAAGTCAGCAAAAAATAAAAAGAAATTTTCAAAAAACATCCCATGAGACTTTTTGGTCACCACATTTTGAACAATCTACTGTGGTTCATCATCAGGACAAGATGGACAAACAAATCTGGCATACATTTAAATCGAGAGAGTGTAATGTAGAGACCATTAATTTCAATGGTTAGAATCCAATAGCTAGATTTTAATAGATAAATAAAACATTTTAAATATGGTTGTTAGAGTCATTTTTATAATATTTCAATATGATATTAAGTCAACAAAAAATAAAAAGAAATTTTTGTCTATGCGTTAAACTTAAAAATAAATTAAAAAAAAAATTAATTAATTAATTAATTAGAAATCATAATAATAGCAATTTCAAATCAATCAATAAGAATTCAAAATGATTATTGAAATCAAATAAAAGTAAAATTAAATAATTTTATTTCAAATAAAATGATTTAAATAATATATAGATAAGAATAATACTAATATAAATTTTATTTTCATATAAATGTTTTTCAAAAGTAAAATTGATTTTTAAATCAAATAAAAGTAAAAATATTTTTTTAATTAATCAAATAAATAAAAGTAAAAATAAAATAATTTTAAAACAAATACAATTATTTTTAAACTCAAGTAAAATGAATTAAAAAAAAATAAATGATTTTTAATATCACAAAAGTAAAGTAATTTTTTTTTTCAATTAAATCGATAAAATGATTTCAAATCACATATATATTATATATATATATATATATAAATATATATTATATATATATATATATATATATTTAAAATTAAATAAAAGTAAAGGAAAAAAGAATATTAAGAAGATAAGTCTAGGACCTAACAACTGCTAATCTTCTAGCCATCGTCTCTATTAAGATTACTAGACCTTCTTTTGATTTCTATGGTTTCCCTAAACTTGCGGTGATGGAAATGACTAATCCTAACAATAACCTCAACCTCTTCAATGCACATGTGATGTTTAGTCTTTCCCACTTGTTCTGCGAGAGCTGAGGATCATGTTCTCCCGCGTTTTATGTTAGTTGCGTGCTCATGAACCCTTTGATTGATGGAACGGCTAGTCTCACCAATGTAGGGAGTCCCACAAGAACATGGGATGACATAAACACCTTTCATATCCTTCGAGTACACCGGGTCTTTTAATGATCTCAAGGAGATCTCAATGGTGTTTAGGGGCCTAAAGTTTGAGGGGACCTTATGCTTCCTAAGGATCCTTGCAATCTTGTTAGTTGTCCCTTGAATAAATGGAACATGAACACTAGAAAATTGATTTTTGGATTCTTTTATAATCTTTGGGCCATTGTTAGCTTTAAGGAAAGCTTTCAGACATTGATGCCTACTATACCCAATATTATTAAAAACATTAAGGAGGTGGTTTTTCTCATATTTTAGGTGGATTTCATTAGAAAATATTAACACTCGAGTAGTTAGGGTGTTGAGAACACCCAAATTTTGAGTAGGGAAATGATGGGATTTAACATGAAGATATTGCTTTGTTTGAGTTTTCTTATGAAAGACCTGGTGAGAAAAAGAATCATAATCTTTCTTAGAAATAAGGACGTCGAGGAAATGCGGAGTCCCATTGATTTCACATTCCATGGTGAACATTATGGAGCTAGAATAATTGTTAAGATGTTGGAAAAAAAGGTCCAACTTTTCCCGGCCATGGGACCAAATGACATGGGTGTCATCTACAAACCTCTTCCAAAGCTTTGGTTTGAATGGTGTTGAGGCCAAGGCCTTCGATTCAAAGTATTCCATGAATATATTAGCCACAACAGAGGAAATGGGGGAACCCATGGAAACACCACAAGTTTGTTCATAGAATTCCCCATCGAAGCTAAAGAAAGTAGAGGTAAGACATATTTCAATTAATTTATCCATATCAAGATCTGTAAGGCGCTTGATGATTTCAATGGCCTCATTAATAGGGATGTTAGTTTAGATGGAGACTGCATCGAAACTCACAAGGATATTACCAGATCAAGTTTAATACCATTTAACTCATTGACAAACAATGACAAGTCCTTGACAAAGGATTTAGTAAGACCAACAAGGGGTTTTAGCTTCTAGGCTAAATACTTAGCTAGAAGATAGGTTGGCCCTCTTATAGTGTGGACAATGGGTCTCAAGGGAGCCCCTTCCTTATGGATCTTTTGAAATCCATAGATCCTAGGGGTAAGAGGGATATTTTCTATAAAATATTGGTTGGGCTCGAAGGATATGAAAGGTGTTCATGCCATCCCATGTTCTTTTGGGACTCCCTACATTGGTGACACTAGCTGCTCAATAAATCAAAGGATTCATGAGTACGCAATTTACATCAAACATGGGAGAACCTGATCCTTAGCTCTCGTTGAACATGCGGGAAAGAATAAACATCACATCTGCATAGAAAAGGCTCAGGTCATTGTTGGGATTAGTCATTTCCATCACCGCAAGTTTAGGGAATCCATAGAAATTGAAAGAAGGCCTAGTAATCTTAATAGAGACGATGGATGAAAGATTAGCAGTTGTTGAGTCACAGCCCCGTCTTCTTAATATTCTTTTTTCCTTTACTTTTATTTGATTTCAAAAAATATATATATGTGATTTTAAAATCATTATATTTGATTTTGTTTATTTATTTATTTTTATATTAAAATCATTTTTACATGTTTTGAAAATTCATTTTACTTGATTCTAAAAATCATTGTATTTGGTTTTTTAAAACCATTTTTTTTTTTTTTCTTTTATTTTACTCATTTAATAAAAATCATTTTTTAACATCAATTTACTTTTGAAAATTCATTTTATATGAATAAAAATTTACTTATATTATTATTTATTTTAATCATCTTATTTGAAATAAAAAATCATTTTACTTTTACTTTTATTTGATTTCAATAATCATTTTGACTTGTATTTGACTTTGTTATTATTATGATTTCTAATAGTTTAATTTAATTTTAAGTTTGACCGAGAGGCAGAAATTTATTTTTATTTTTTGTTAATTGAATAGCATATTAAAATATTATAGAAATTACTCTAAGAGTCATATTTAAAATATTTTTATTTATCTATTAAAATTTTGTCCTTAGATTCTAAAGGTTGAAATTAATGGTCTCAGATTCTAAAGGTTGAAATTAATGGTCTCTACAATGCGCTCTCTCTATTTAAATGTATGCCATATCTGTTTCTCCATCTTATCCTGATGATGAACTGCGCTGGATGGTTCGAAACGTGTTGACTAAAAAGTCTCATGTGATTTATTTATTTATTTATTTATTTATTTATTTTATTTTTATTTTTATTTTTATTTTTTTTCTGAAAAAATTCCAATATGCACAACATGGATCATAGAAGCCTCAATTCAGAGATGCCATATATTATGAAGGAATTAATGAATAAGGAAAAATAGGGGCTGTGTATTTTGCAGGTATATGTGAAAAAATCAAAGAAAGTTACATTGGTAGCATGGATATCATGAACAAGAATGTAAGATCAATTTTTTTAAAGCTATATCATTGAAAGATAACATGAGAGAGGTGGTATGGATTGGAAAAAGGAGATGTACTCAATTTTTTAAAGTTTAGTGAAGGAGTCACCATGTGATGAGAGCCACAATGGTATGATAACACTAGTGATGTGTGAACACCCTAAGGGTTTTTGGTCCAAGTTAATAAATCTTTCCATGGGCAGGTGTATTCCTTAAGGAAGTTGTAAGACCTATTGTTCATGCATACATGTTGCACAAGAACGCATGATGATTCAAGTTGTGGAATGAACCACTTGGATAGGTACAAGGGTGGCGGTTGTACTAATTTACTAGCTTGATCTCGGTTGTTGTAAGACCTTAATACTTTGATTAGGCATAGATGTAGTGAAATGGCACATGGAGTTATCAAGTTTTGGAATGGACCATGTAGCTTGAGTTGGGGATTTGAGAATTTGAGATCATTAATGAACCATTTATGTAAAAACCACAACCATGTTTAAGGAGGGGATTGTTAGGGTGATTTTTGTAAACTTGACTTGGTCAAATTACTAGTGGTTTTTGACCTCTAGGTTTATGATAGCCCATGGTATTGACCCATAGTATTTGTGTGGAATATAGCCTATTTAAAAACGGATCAACTCCAGTTAAATTTTTCCTCATGGTCATTAAGATCTCAAGAAATGACGTCTTTAAATGCCACTACCTCTCTCAATTCGTGATTCTAACATCAAGAAGATCAATCATCAATAGAGGGATCTCTACAAAAACTAAACTAGAAGGATAACTCCTTCTCCTTTTTTGTTGGTAAGTCAAGGTAATTACAAATTTCCTACCCTTGCATTATATTTTCATCAACATTATTAATGCAAACATCGAGATCATGTAGTCAATAAATCTTAATAACTATGCATCACTTCACACTTCAATGCAACACAGAGTTAGATGGTTGTAACTAAATTATACATAAATGAATGGAACCAAAGATGAAAAATATGTATACGTGAAATGAACTTTGGTGGTAGTAACACAAAATTAAATCCATCATAGATTTTATATTTATTTCCTTTATGTTCTTTCATTCATTGTCTTTGTAATCAAAATATTATTAAGCAATATGTTTTACCATGTAAACAATTTTTTCACAAATTTCATTACATATATTAATAGCAAATTCAAATTCATTTCAATTTTTAAACTTATCTTATTGTGTATGTGTATGTGTGTATAATATACACGAATTAAAAGTTAATATAACAATAGAGTGTAGTCTAAACAAGTCACAATTTCATTGGGAAAATAATAGAAATTCCAACAATTTTTTTGAAAATCTGTGTAGTTGTCAAGATTTGGGATTTTGTGTGCCCTAGAGGTTCGTGATGATGTTAAATCTATTTTTTTCCATTAAAAAATGATTTTGTTGCAGTAATATTTTTGGAAAAAATTTCCACTGGATTTGAAAAAAATCATCACCCAAACAAAATTGTGACATCTTTAAACAATACCTAACAATAATAACTATTTCCTTATTCATACTTAAATTTAATAACATACTATCATAACCATAATATAAATCATCCTCAATAATAATATATATATAATTAGCTAACTAATTGACTAACATTAATCAAAACAGCCACTGGTAATATTGAATATTCCATTTATTTACATAAAAAAAAATTGATCACAAGTGCCGCATATAGTTTCAATTAACTTGCCAAATAAAAGGATCAAAATAATTTTGAATATAATTATTTAAGAAGTCTTTCCTATGAATCTTCAAACACACCATGTAAACATGATCCACCATGTAAACATTTGATCATGTTATGAGTAATATCAACCCTTCTTACTCATCAAGGCGCCCGATTTTGCAATCAATATAACGAATTATATTGTGATTATATATAAATGTATGGCAATTGAAAGTTAACATGTCATCATCAAAAGTACTAAGTGAATAATTAAATCCCAACAATTCCATTCATCGTGTCAAAATCGGTTTTGTGGCAGTGATATTAAAAGTGTCTTTAACATTAATTATATTTGAATTTATTGGATATAAATTTTATTTTTATATATTAATTGAGTTTAATCTAAATAGTGTTATTTATTTATTCAATTATTAAATGTATTTTATATTAGATTTATTTTATATATATTTATTTAAAAATATATATATATATATATATATGGTTTTTTTTTTTTTATTGATGATATAATTTTTAGTGAGATTGATTTTTGTTATTTAAAATGTATTTTGAATGCATAAATGGATTTCTTGAGAAATTTTTAGAACACGATTGAACTTTTGCAAATTAAATGACTTAAACTTATCACTCTTAAAAATATTTATGGAATTTCAACAAAATTAACTTGAAAAATACAATTTTATCCAATAATTAAATCTCACTATTTGAATATAATTTAATCAATTTTATTAATATTTATAACTATTTATAATAATTCTCATTATTCAATTAATAAACTATCAAAATTGAAATAAAATATTTTTTACCATCTAAATGTTTCATGAAATAAAATATTTTTTACCATCTAAATGTTTCATTATGTATTTATATAGCTTGAGTGAGCCTAATGGTTAAGAGCATGTGTGAGTATGTATGCCTTCATAAACTTGGCACAAATCGCTCTGCTGAGGTGAGTCCTTTGTCCCAGAAATAAGTGGGTTTTATACACCAATTTGGTGTCTAGCTTGGCAGTGACCTTAAAATTGGAAAATAATAATAATAATAATCCAACACATTAATTCTAGTTTGTAGTCCTAAAAATAATTTGACGAACATTTTTATTTTTATTTTAACAATATTAAAATATAAAGCAAATTTATAAATATTATTTATAAATAGTCTAATTGTTTTAATTAATTTAATAGGTTTATGTGATATTAGACACATAAATATGTGTAAGAAATAAATATCAAATTAACTGAGAAGATAATAAATAAATAATGAAAGATGATTTTTTTTAAAAGAAGTCATCTACTTAACAAAAAACAAATAATATAAAATTAGATAATTCAAAAACTAAATTTTTTCATCTTATATATATAATAAATAATATAATTATAATTGATTCATAATATATCTTAATTTTGATTAAAATTCCATAAACAAAATATTATAAACCATATAAAATCACTCTTAAATTTGTAAAATTCATTATACTTTTGTACACATACTTGCTAATTAGAAGCAATCTCTTTTTTACATCTATCTGGAAAGGTAGTTTATCCACCATTCAACATTAGAAAAATATAAGAAAACTGAGGCATTTGTTGAATTCATTATAATTTTTGTACACATATTTGCTAATTAGAAGAAGTCTCTTTTTTACATCTATGTGGATAAGTAGTTTATCCATCATTCAAAACTAAACAATAATAAGAAAACACATCTATGTGGATGAGTAGTTTACCCACCATTCAAAACTAAACAATAATAAGAAAACATATGCATATGGAGTTTTTGTAACTTATGTTGGGAATCGGTAAACCCCATAAAAGGGCTTTTGTTTGTTGTTGGAGGGCACATTCATCACCCACCGCCTTGCTTTGTCCCAAACAATAAACATAGCAATAACTCCACCAAATCCAATTCCCATTCCTAGTGCCAATGCTATCAATGACACCTTTTCATTGACATAGCTTAGCCATCCTCTTTTATCATTATTCTTGCCTCTGGTGGGTGTTTTCTTCGACTTATCCTTTTGATTGCATGCTTTTAGAGGAAATCCGCATAAGCACTCATTCCTTTCAAAAGATGTTACATCGAAAGTGGAAAATTGTGTACACTGTGGGATTAGCCCACAAAGATTGTTAGATGAAACATCAAAAGAAGCTAACATTGATAATTTAGAGAGGACTTCGGGAATCAATCCACTCAAATTATTTTTTGACAAGTCCAATTCCTCTAAAGAAGGTATCATACTAAGAGACGCAGGGATACGTCCTTCCAGTTGATTTTCAGATAAATTCAGTAGGCGTAAGCTATGCATGCTTCCTATGCTTGCAGGGATTTCTCCTGTAAGATTATTACAAGACAAATCCAATATAATATTTGTGGGCAATAGATATGACAAAGTATAGTCATTTCCTTTCATGCCAATTATAATTTCATCACTTAGTTCAATATTATTTGACACATTTGCAAATCCAGAGAGTCTGTCAAGATGATTTGGTATCCTTCCACTGAATCTGTTGTTGGACAAATCCAACACATGCAACCTGGTAAGATTTGTGATTTGTTGAGGAATACAACCATGCAGATTATTATAACCAAGGATTAAAGCTCCCAAATCCTGAAAAGATGTGAAGTATTCAGGAAGTCCACCTGTCAATCCATTTTTCCTTAAATCCAGTAGCTGAAGTTTAGTGCAGTTGACCAGAGATGCAGGCAATGCCCCAGAAAATTTATTAGAATGACCACAAAAATTTCTCATAGACGTGCAATTTCCAATGCTTTCAGGAATCGGCCCTTCCAAGTTGTTTTCTGATAGATCTAATGTGTCTAATGAAATCAAACCATTGATACTTTTAGGAATACATCCTGATAAATTGTTATCATATAAGAATAGATAAATAAGAGAGTTTAGTTGACCTATGCTATAGGGGATATGCCCAGTTAATTTGTTTGAATGAAAATCTAAATAGTAAAGGGAATGAAGCTTCCCTATGCCTCTTGGAATTGTGCTGGTCAAATTGTTCTTTGAAAGGTCAAGAAATTGAAGGTTCTTTAAATTGGTAATGGATTTGGGTAGACTACCGGTGAGTGTATTATTATAAAGCTCTAGATGAGTTAAGTGACCCAAATTGGTAACGGCTATCGGAATCTTGCCAGTCAACAAGTTTGAAGAAATAGATAGTTCTCTTAATTGAGACAAATTAAGAATGGCTTTCGGTATATTGCCAGTGAGTCTATTTTGAGAAAGATATAAGACTTCCAATTTTGTTAAATTGGCGATGTATTCAGGGATGCTAGTGAGTCTATTATACGAGAGACCTAGGGTCATCAACTTGTTGAGATTGGCAATGTGTGCAGGGATTTTTGTTAAACTGTTCCGAGAGAGATCTAAGTAGCTCAACTTGGTCAGATTGGCAATGTGTGCAGGGATGTTAGTTAGACTGTTTTCAGAAAGATCTAAGTACGTCAATTTGGTCAACTTGGCAATGTCTTCAGGGATGTTAGTGACCCCAATTTCATAAAGTCTTAAGTGGGTCAGATTGGTCAAATTTGCAATGGCTTTAAGTATGCTCGTTGTGAGGTTAAGACGACCGAGAGACAGATAGGAGAGAGGAAGCCTAAATATCTCAAAAAGAATAGAATCAGAAATATTCAAGCCAGAGATTGATAGTTGTGTAAGTTGTGTCAAATTACCTAACTGACATGATATATTGCCTGAGAAATCGTTCTCTTCCAGAAACAGGGACTCCAGTTTCTGCAACAAACCCGAGCCGAACTCGACTGGAATGGAACCGTTGAGCCCATTTCTGCTGAGGTCAAGTACTCGCAACTCTTTAAGCATGCTCAACTCAACTGGAATAGAACCCCCAATCCAACTTTCACTGAGGTCAAGTACTCGCAACTCTTTAAGCATGCCCAACTCAACTGGAATAGAACCCCCAATCCCACTTTCACTGAGGTCAAGTACCCGCAATGATTTAAGCTGACCAATATGAAGTGGAATTCCTCCTTCCATGTCATTAAGGAAAGATTCAGAGTGCGGAGATTTTGCAGCTGGCCTAATTCGGCTGGGATTGAGCCATTGAAGCCATTGTAGCCGAGGTCAAGTATTTGCAATGACTTAAGGTGGCCAAACTGGGGTGGAATTCTTCCAGTTAAACTCTGACCAGAAATATTGAAACTGCGCAATAAAGACAGATTTCCAAGCGAGGGAGAAAGGGTACCTTCCAACCATTGGGTACCTTGCCATGCCGACCAAGAGAGGTCAATGCCGACGACTCTTTTGGTGTGCTTCCTGCAGCGAACACCATACCATGACGAGCACATGTTATCGGAATTATCTGCCGTCCACTTAGAGAGCAAGCCATATGGATCCGCCGTGATGGACTTTTTGAACCACAAGAGAGCATGGAGGTCCCTTTCATCGTGGGCGTCCATTGATGCCAATGCAGATTCAGTTTCTTGAACCATGAGTTCAGAATCAGAATGACGTTGAAGCCAAGTAGATTGGAATTCACTGGGCATTTGTTCATATAATCCATTTCTCCGATGATGAGAATGGGAATACAGCTTCCACTTTGGGTGATTGGTAGACCACGCTGCAGGCAGAGAGGCAGCGATGCAGAGAAGCAAAAATTTCAGAACCTCCATTTCTTCCTTTCCCACTACAAAGCCTTTCAGAGCGTGCGAGTACTTGTGTGCTCTTCTCTATCTACACACATACATATATATAACTTCGGCGGTCCTAATAAACAAGTCCTGCCTGGGGATGCTTAGCGATATTTTTTTGGAGAAATGAACGTGTGGGGCACGCCAATGAAAGGAATGCTTAGGGAGATGGTGGAAAACTTTATGGAAAGGGAATCGTGTGGTGTCAATACAGCGTTATCCATAAAGGGTGGGTGGTCTTTCACGAGAAATGGCCATTTTAGAAAACTTTTTATCGGTGCGAATCCATCTGAATTTGAAAAGCAAATGGAATCTCGTATGGACGGATTCTAATATGGCGGAAGGGTCCACAGGGTTTTGAAAAGTAAAGGAAATAGGATTATAGATATAAGAAAAGTAAACGAAATATGGTACTGCGGGATAGTTATAAAGTTTAGAACGTATTGTTATATATTAAGCATTCTTAACATAATTCAAGAGAAAACTGCTTCCCTAAAACTTTAATATTTATTGTATCATGGTTTTTAAATTATATTTTATTATATAATAATGAATTATGACTTATTTTATTATTTTTTATATAAATAAATAACTTTTTTAAATTTAAAACAATATAAACTTAAGACACTCTTTTCTTTAAAAGAGGTTCTCTCGTATATGCTCATCATATAACCGTAACTTTTATTAACGGTTTACAAATAAAAAGGAAAATCGTAGGCTTAATATTTAATGCACAGTCGTCATGTAACCTTCAGTTTTATTAATTCTTTATCAATTAAAAAAATTATTAACCGTTTATTCTATTCTTAATATTATAGGTCGTTTAATTAAAAAAAAAGCAATTTGAAACCATCGTAATTGTATTTTTTTTAAATATGATTCGAATTTTATTTATTTAGTTTTCGTAATTTAGACTTTCCTTTTCCTTTTGCGAGATTTGCGTTACCTTTGATGTAAGTTTAACTTCTTAGTTGTAAATTTAAAATTGAGCTTTATTATTAAGTTTGGATTAATTACATATATATAATTTAAATTTAATTTATTAAAAATTAATATTAATTCTATTTCAATAATATATATAATATATATATATATATATATATAATTATTTTTAATTTATATGAAAAAGATAAATATATATTTTAATATTTTACAATTTGGTATATGGGAAAAATAGATGGCACATACAAATAACTCTAACATTATATTCCAAATTTTTTAAAAAGTTCCTAATAAATATTAAATTATTTTCTTATTATATATAATTGATAAATGTCTCAAAAATTAAATAACTGATTTTAAATATAGAATTATCAAAATAATTAAATTATTAATTGGGTTAGTTTCAAATTTTTACAATAGGGAAAATTAGTATATGACATGAAATTAAATGTTCAAAAAATTTACACATTAGAAAATGTTTTTCTATGGAATTTAAGATGATCTCTTAATATAAAAATATTTATAGCCCATGTATGTGTAATGGAATTGATGGTTAAGAGTAAGTGTTTCCTCCTAAGGGGTCACAAGTTCAAACCTAGAGGGTTGTAGAGTATGTATGTGTGTAATAAACTGACTAAAATTTTCCATAAACTTATTAAAAAATTCCACACCTTTCTCTACGCCTTTACCGTCTCCAAGTTTCTTAAAATTATTGTAAAATCCCACCTACTCCAAATTTCTTAAAATTATTGTAAAATCTCACCTACTCCAAGTTTCTTAAAATTATTGTAAAATCCCACCTATTTATTCACCTTTATGCCCCCAATGCCCTCTAAGTCACTCCATTGAATATGGTGATTTCTCTTTCACTATAATTTCCTCACAAATGTCCAAATATATGCCTATCTAAAAGTTTCCATTACATTAATGAAAAATTCCCCACCTATTTCTTGGAGTTTATGTCCCTTGTGCATTTGACATTGAATATGGTGATTTGTCTTTCACTATAATTTCCTCACAAATTTCCAAATATATGCGTATCTAAAAGTTTCCATTACATTAATGAAAAATTCCCCACCTATTTCTTGGACTTTATGCCCCTTGTGCATTTGACATTGAATATGGTGATTTCTCTTTCACTATAATTTCCTCACAAATTTCCAAATGTATGCCTATCTAAAAGTTTCCATTACATTAATGAAAAATTCCCCACCTATTCTTGGACTTTATGTCCCTTGTGCATTTGACATTGAATATGGTGATTTGTCTTTCACTATAATTTCCTCACAAATTTCCAAATATATGCGTATCTAAAAGTTTCCATTACATTAATGAAAAATTCCCCACCTATTTCTTGGACTTTATGCCCCTTGTGCATTTGACATTGAATATGGTGATTTCTCTTTCACTATAATTTCCTCACAAATTTCCAATGTATGCCTATCTAAAAGTTTTCCATTACATTAATGAAAAATTCCCCACCTATTCTTGGACTTTATGTCCCTTGTGCATTTGACATTGAGTATCGTGATTTCTCTTTCGCTATAATTTCCTCGCAAATTTCTAAATATATGCCTATCTAAAAGTTTCCATTACATTAGTGAAAAATTCCCCACCTATTTCTTGGACTTTATGTCCCTTGTGCATTTGACATTGAATATGGTGATTTTTGTTTCACTATAATTTCCTCACAAATTTTCAAATATATGCCTATCTAAAAATTTCCATTACAGTAATAAAAAATTCCCCACCTATTTCTTGGACTTTATGTCCCTTGTGCAACATTGAATATTTACATCCTTTATAAGTTACTTCCACGCATGAAGAAACATATATAACAAAGATATTAATGAAAGGTAATTAGTAAACACTTTGGAATTTGAAACTCCGTAGATCTGTCTTTGTACATAGTATTCATACATAGGCATAATGAGAAACCAACTGTTCGGAACGCTTGACATCAGAAAATGTAACTGAATGTTCGGTAAGCTGTAGAAATAATCCCGTAAATATTTCGAAACATCCTAGGAAAATAGAGAATCCTGTTAGATATATATAGAATGGGTACTTCCAGAACCAAAAAAAAAATAAAAATAATAATATACAGGATGTTATAAAGAATTAAAGAAAAAAGAATGAGAAAGATACTTCTCATAATTACATTTGAATATATATATATAGATACATAAAAGAATAGAATGTACAGAGAGGGTAAATTTAACCTCTATTACTCTAACCGACAGGTGATGAAGTAAAAGCCACATAGGAAAAGAAAATAACCCATTGTACTTTTCCATAAGAAAATGAAATAGTAAGAAAATGAGTCGTAAAGCCATGAATTAATTACGAAAGTCGAACCAGAGGTTTGACTATAAAAAAAACCATACACGACCATTCAAAGAAACAACACAAGAAAAATATGAATTTCAATACATTACAAAGTATGTAACGAATATGCATGAAAGAATAAACTTTGGTCATTAATACTAGGTAAGGCTTACTTTATGTATTGAATCTAATAAACACATATATATATAACAAACACAAATTGCACTCAGTCACAAGGAACAACACCGAGGCGTATATATGACCATAACAAGATCATAGTTAAGGGGAAATCCATAAACCCAAATGGAAATTAACATACTAATAAAATGAGAGAAACAACACAAGAAAAATATGAATATCAATACATTACAAAGTATGTAACGAACATGCATGAACGAATAAACTTTGGTCATTAATACTAGGTAAGCCTGTATTGAATTTAATATATATATATAGATAAATACAAATTGCACTCCGTTATAAGGAATAACACTTAGCAGTGATCAAATTTGAAGTACAGGTTTTAATTTTATTTAGAAAGACACACATTCATGTAGCACTTTCATTATGAAAAGCATAAAAAAAAGGAGCAATTTAATTCACAATAGTAAATTATTTTTAAATTTCTTTTTATTTTTTCACAAACAAAAATATAATTCTATGTCAAAGACTGCATTAATAAATGCATTACTCTTACACATGTGTGATTGAGAAATCTAACCACATAAGATTAATGGATAGCGAGGAGACCTATATCCCTCCTCCAGTTCAGATAAGGATTAATTTTGTAGGAAATTTTTGTGACCAGAACGTTCAAGCCAATATACAAGTAGCTCAATCAAATTTAAGTTTATTGCATGAATGAAAAAATTCCGTAAAATACTAAACATGTTTAGGATTCAACGAAAGTGTGTACAAAGGTGTATATGTTTTTGGTATCTCCTTTTTTAATATGAAAACATACTAGGAATTGGGAATCCTCAAACAAATCAAGTCCAGTATATTAGGAAGCCTGTTGAATTCCCTCCTCTCCAAGCATAAATCGTGCTTAAACTTTGCTTGACAGGCGTTCGCAGAATGATGAATCTATGTTCATCTCCAGCTTAAATCGTCGTCAAACCTTGCTTTGGACAGCCTTAAGGCACAACCCAATGAAATTACAGACCTAATACATGGCCCATATTGACATCTAGTCGCTCTCAATTGAAACTACCAAATGTAATGGTATAAAGGGTAATTGTGACATAACAATTAATAAGAACTTCCATCATATGCACAATTAGAAAAAACAACTCAAAAAGAAACTCTTGTTTTTGAAATGGGAGCAACTCAGAAACTGTCAAATGTAATGGTATCAAAAGTTACTTGTGACATAATAATTAATAAGAATTTGCATCATATGCACAATTAGAAAAAACAACTCAAAAGGAAACTGTTGTTTTTGAAATGGGAGTTTCTGAAATGAGAAAAAACAACTCAAAAGGAAACTGTTGTTTTTGAAATGGGATTTAAGTTTTAACATGAAAAGAAATTTACAAATTCAACATTCTTAAAATTCTAATTTGAGAAAAAATGAAATTTTAAAAAAAGGTTGACAATTTGACAGCCCTTCTTAAAAAATTTTAAGATATTATTCAATTTTTTTTTTTAATGACAAAAATCAATTTTTAAATTTTTTTTGACTAGTAAAATTTTCTCACTACACGTGCCAGAGACCCTTTGAAGGGTTTTGAAGTGTTCAATTTTGATCCCTTCAGCAAGGCCTATATATGACCATAACAAGATCATAGTTAAGGGGAAAGCCATAAACCCAAATGGAAATTAACATACTAATAAAATTGAAATTAACATACTAACAAAATGAGAGAAAATCCTTGAAAATATTATGTGTAATATGTATAATAGAACAAGATTTTCTAATCCTAATAATAAATGAACTTAGAAATGATAGGGCATAATCCGTAAAAGAAAACTACTAAGAAAATAACCCATTAATAGAGGAAATCTGTAAAATAGAACTAGAATTACTATAAATATGTTTTCGAGAGTGAATCTCTGTATATTTACCTGGAAATTTGAAGAAGTGATTGACCCAAAGATCAAAAGTGCAGAACCTTGGAGCCTCTACAGTCATTCGAACACAAATATCACACAAGAAGCAAGGATGTAAACGACCAAAATCACCAAACATTATAACCCTACAATTATACTTGAGAAATATTAAAGGAACTAGAGATTACTAAAACTTCATTTCAACCTGAGAAGTACTATTAGAAGAAGGGTACAGAGAAAGAGTCTATTATTATAACCATAACCTCCGGAAAACGTTTAAGTTCGATGACCAAAGTTCTATAGTAAAACCTCGATAGAGAATCACTGCAAATATAATACAAGAACCCAACAAGAACAATGATGAGAGGATTAGTCCTCTAGAGATGAAAACCTTTGGTGAATTTAAGAATAGAGCAATTTGAGTGTAATGGAAGGTGGCACATCGGTAAAACAAATTGACTCTTTTATAAAACCTTCAACAAATCAATGGATAACTACCTGTTCAAAACAATTAACGATATGATGAATGGAAAAAATTAAACTCCGTTTCTTTGAAAATAACCCTTTGAAAAATTTAGTCTCAGAGTTGTAGGCTACATAACGTAATGACAAAGTGAGAAAACGGATAGGAACCATCAGGGTATTCATTACTCCATAAGTAAAATCCCAAAACTCTAAACACCTTGAATTTCTACAGATCACATCACAACCATTGAATCCGTAGGTGAAAAGGGCAATTCATGGAGTTGCAAATGACCAACACATTATATTCATGCACATGGTAAAGATTCGTATAAAACACATAAACCATGTTGAATTCGATGTATAAACCATGGAATTAATACCACTTGGAAATGGCGATTGTGAAGTGTAAAGATTAATATGGATGAATGCAACACAATATAACCAAACAAACATATATGTGGCGTGTCCAATGTAATTGATATATGAACTACGTTCATATAAGATTAATGTATAAAGGATTTTCTTAAAGTTGACCATAATTATAATGATGGTATCATTAATGTATATTTGGACTGCGTAAAAGAAAATAGTGATGTATATAACTCAAGTTTAATAGTAAACGAAAAGCATATTCTTGTTTCTATTTGATATCATATGTAAGTTATAAATGAGTTTAGAATACCAGTCATGAGAAAATGAGAATATTAATGAATAAAGGTTAGAGAGTTAAAAATTTAATAATAGTGGAAATTTAGAAAAAAATATCAATATAGGAATTGCGAAGAATAGAGCAATTTGAGTGGAATGGAAAGTGGCACACCGGTGAAACAAATTACCTCTTATATAAACCCTTGAAATAACTCTATGAAAGATATGAGTATATGAGAGAATAATATAGGTTCCTATATTGTAAATTGAGTTCTTCTAGTCTTTAATTTTTTTTTTATGCGAGAATAGGTTCATTACATTATTAAAAATTAATAAATATCTACATGGCTTCAACAACTCGCAAGGCTTATATGTACTCAAACTACCATCACAAAACATTGACAAATTATACTAAAATGGAAGAAAAATATCAAATACATTAGCTTGATTATTAATCAAATAGTTAAAATGATTTTCCTTAAGATACATTTTTCTCTTCAATCCTATATCAAAGTCGATAATTGGAAGACTTGTACTTTGATATACAATATACCATGTTATTCAACAATATAATAACATAGCGAATAAGTAGGAAAATGTGGGATTAAGATAAAAATAGGGGTGGGTTATCATTAATGATGTGTTAACTCAAAGTCGTCAATTAATTACTTACATATTGACATGTATATCTTAGGTTTATGTTGTAGCGGCTACAACCACCCTCCAAAATTTTGGCCTACACCCAATTTCGGAGCCTCCTTTGAGAGTTTCACTTCATGATCACACACACTCAATTTCAATCTGTAAGCTCGTGTGAGTCTTTGAATCCATCTTCCTTGTTCATTTCACCTAATTTTTTGCATGTTGATCTCAAAGTCATGCATGCGACCATGTTCTGGTCATGCTCAAGGTCTTCACTTTGTGTGTGCATGGTGTGTTCACTATGAAAACATATGTTGGGCTCACACACCGAGTCACATTCACTATCACGAAAGCATCATCACGATCGACCAACAATCAATCACAAATATCGCACTTGTCACTTACAGTGTCGATCAGTCATGTTGAACATGTCTCTCCAGATGGTTTCAATCATCTTGTCATCAAGTCATGTAAGTGTGTGTTTACAAGATCACATATGAATCTTTCACTCGTTGACACACTTAGTGATTTTTCTGAAGTTCTGATGACTGGACCATTGCCCTGCCATCAACTCGATTGACTGTCACCAAGAACAATGCGGAAGAACTAAGCAATTCGAAGCTACGCTACCTACAATTAAATCGATCAACCTTCATGCTGGTCAACGCAAGAGTTTGACCACGTAGCCACCCTGAGAGTCATTCCCCTCAAAAATTGCGCAGAGGGTGCATACCTTTCTCTCTCCGTTGACTCAGAAAATCGTGCAGACAGGCCACACACACAATTAGTGCTTGTCCTTATTTTCCTCAGAAAATTGTGTAGATTTTCTAGCTAGGCCTCCCAACAATTGACCGATTACTCACTAGGAAAATCACACAATTTTCATGAGCAAGCCATTTATTGCTAAGTAGTCCATTCAGCTTAGAAACTGCATAGAGGGGATCAACACGCCAACCTCCCAACATCAGCTTAGTTTTTCCTGACAGCAGCTCTCGACAACTAACTGCCAATTCCCCTGAAGAATTGCATAGTTTATACTACTAGTGACCCAATAGCCTACTGTGAGTTACCTCTAGGAATTATGCAGTCTTTGCTGCTAGTTCCCTCAAGGAATTACGCAGTTTTCGCTTCCAAGCTCCCACTACCTGCTCATTCTGGAAATGGTACAGATATTACCTGCCCAACCTTCCTATAGGTTCCACTGTTCCTCCCAAAAACTGTGTAGTTTTGTCTTCCAGCTGAGCCAGACCTAGTGGACAGTCATTGTCGATCTCGATTTCCCATCTTCATCACCTAGTGACTCTTGCACAATTTTTATTAGCAGTTTCTAGAGCCTCCATCCTACCTTGTAACTTTGTTATCTTTCCAGGTCATGTGCATCTGAAATGATCATGCATCATGGAAGACTAGGACGTTTTTGGATTTGATGTCTTCTTGTCATGAGTGACTGCAGATATAGGTACACAAATGAACATGGCATGATGACAGATGGGATGAATGAAAGGAGCACATGTAGTAGGATAGGTTGACCAATAGACGAACAAATGATGCAAACAAAGAGATATGATCACGAATGGATGATGATGCAATGATATGTTTGGGGATGGATAGATGAGAAAACATGCAAGATGTGCTCTCGGACAGACGAATAGATGGACATGCACCTTTATAGAACAACTGAAAATGTCAAGCTTACCAACATACAAGAAAGGAGCAACGTGCAAAAGAAACATGAAGTGAATTAACTACCATCCATGACTCCGTGCTCTTTTCCATGCGAAGGTGAAGGTGTGACACACCATGAGGAAATCCATCTCCCAATAGCACTATGACTCGACATGCACATCAATAGTAGAAAAAATGTACCAACACTTTCATTTCAATTCATGTCATGAGTCATGTCATCTACATCTCTATTGTGGCCTATGTTGTCAATCAATGTAATGTAATGTGGAAGTCCAAGAGACCCACTTGTTGTACAAGGAGTCATGTAAAGTTGAAAAGTCATGGAAGTCAAATTGTTAAGATGGTAGTCGAACAACCACAAGGTTGAGTTTCACACTTGGCTATAATTAACCCCTCATTTGTACATGCGAATGACTTTTCAGCTCAGCTCCTCCCACATAGCCTTAAGAGTCTGTAATCTTTTATCTGAGGAGTAAGTAGTGGCTTGAACGCCCTGTCCATGGGGTTAGTGATGTATGGTGTAACGATCTGTCTTGGAAATTTCACTTATTTCAGAAGCCTGCTAATAGGGAAACATGTTTTCACACATGTATTTTAACTGTTGTAAGACTAATCTTGAACACTTGTATTGCATGTTGATTTAACATGTATTTAGTACTTAAACTCATTCACCTATTGTAAAACATATATGTTAATGAAAATGTGTTGTATATGTTGTTAACGTTGTCTCTCCCATGTTGGTTACCTCCACAAACATCAGACAAACCTTTCACATAAAACTTGCTATAACAATCGTTGCATAAGGGTGGACTCATCCACTGAGAACTATACATGTTATTTTCCATTTTGTTTTGTGATTTCCGCATCTATGTGGCCTATTCTTCTGGAAGCTGTGCACATCTCATTATGTTGTGTGTTCTTAATAGACTTGGGGATTTCTCCCAACCAACTTCAGACTCACTCCCACCCTCTCCCTCTACATTTAAAGAACAATTGACACAAGTAACACTAGCAATCACTAGGCATGTGAACCTCACTTCTTGAAGACGAAGCAGACCACTCTCCTGTGCTGACAAGCAAGACTTGAGGCAAATCCTTAAGATAATGGAAACTAGGCCATCATACTGGATGGGATTCCCACACCAAGTGGTGTGAGGTCTAGTTGGGACTTCATACCAGGGTCATCCCCTGAATGTTAGCAAGTCCAACACCATCAACATTTCTAGTGCTAGAAGGAGGGTAGCTAGTTGTATATGGTTGAACATCTTCTCACACTCACTCATCAACCATTTGGTCAAGGTAGTAACTCGCAGTCCCTCTCACCTATGCACAAATTTGTATTTGGTTACTTCTCATCTCCCATAGCCAAAAATAAAATTCCATATCACCAACTTCGCTCCGTTCATCACTTCAATCACCAGTTCATGAAATTAGTCAAACAGATCTCAAGCGTACAACATATTCCATATGCATCAAGCAAGCCAAAAGCCACTCCAATAGGGGTTGGTGTATCATCAGTGGAAGAAGAAGTTATTTCCCCACTTGAATGTCTAGCAAAAGCTATTGAAGATGAAGAGGGACCTCTGGTCTTCCGAG
This sequence comes from Pinus taeda, assembly GCA_000404065.3. Taxonomy (NCBI): domain Eukaryota; kingdom Viridiplantae; phylum Streptophyta; class Pinopsida; order Pinales; family Pinaceae; genus Pinus; species Pinus taeda. The sequence goes on along the minus strand of APFE031409854.1, from coordinate 95,985 downwards.
AAGGAGAATGAGACACACTTGTGATCTTGGGATCAAACTCCGATATAGGAAGCGGAGGGGAAGGAAACGAAGGAGGCAGAATCAGAGACGAACCAATAGACTCAGATATGGAGATGTCAGATTCTGAAGGAGAGGAGGATGAAGAAGAAGAAGAAGAGATGGCTGACCAAAATCTAGAATGGATGAATCGAGGAGCATTGGCTCTCTCGAGTGTCTTACAGAAGATGTCAAAGCGAGCAGAGATAATGAACATCAAGTTTAACCCTGATAGCATGGTGAAGGTAGAAGATCACTTGGACAACTTCTACCTACAGTTTCAGACCCTTGAGGTATGGTATAATGACGTAGCATGTAGATTGTTTCCATGTACCTTGGATGGTCACACATCTCCATGGTATCACAACCTTCTACCGAACTCCATACGGAACTGGGGTGCATATTAACGCATTTTCCTTGAGAATTTTGGTAATGAAAAGACCTCAATCGTGCTACTCAAAGAATTAGGAAGCCTCAAGATGGAGGGAAAAGGAAAAGTAAACGACTTCAACTACAGGTTTACGCACATATTGAAAAGGTTTTCTGCGGACACCAAACCTTATGACTCCATCATTGTTGATTAATACACATCCACACAGCTAACCAACAGCGCAAAGTTTGTCAAATGAGTTGTGAAGCCAACACTTTTGGAAATTGGGAAGAGGCTATTACTGTTGAGAAAGACATGTGCGCAATTGGAGTCATCAAGGATGACAAATAAGCAAAAGACTCCAAAGATGTGAACAAGAAGTCCCAAGTGATGGCGAGCAATGATAGAGACAGGAAGAAACTGATATTAAAACCCTCGCTCTCCTCGTCAGGAACTTCACTACGAAAGTGTTCGAGCTCAAACAATGGAAAATAGACACATTTGCAAGCAGTCATCTGCCTAGATAAAGATAGGAAAGCATCTCATCAAGTACCAATAGGTACACTCAAAAAATGCAAGGAGCTCTATGTTCCAAGTTGAGCAGTGTGTAGAACCTATGTTATGTTCATTCCATGAAGAACATCACCCTGAGAACTCTTGTTCGGAATGGAAACGAATCAGGAACTTCGTATTCAGTCATACTTTAGATAGGGAAAATAATATGCGGGAGAAGCCAAAAGACACTTATAATGAGGAAGAGGGTGCACCTAATGAAGCACGAAGTTCTAGTCATGTGGTGAACGCGTATCGCTGCTTGCAAGCAAGGCCAAAGATTAGCACTGAGAAGCAGCCCCAAAACAAAAATGATCGTTACAATCTCAAGAGCAAAGGGGCTCCCCTTACACTTGGGGAAGCATAAGAAAAGTCTAGACGGTTCATGAGGAAGGTTGATCCACTCGTCACCCCAAAGCATAAAACACAAAACAAGTCCAAGAAGATAGTGGCAGACAAGAGTACATCCATGAGTAGCAAGTTGCAGAACACTCTGCTAGACAACACGAACATTTGTTCTACCCCGGACACCTCGGTGAGTCTACCACCTCTGGACTAAAACATTGTAGATGACATGAAGAAAGCTCAATCGAACATCATTTTGTTCGAGCTAGCTAAGATCCAATGTTAGCGAGACATCCTCTTGAATGCATTGGGATAGAAAAAAATGAATAGTGCAACCTCTACCAACAAGGGAGCAAGCACACCTCACGGATCGCTTTCTACTGTGATCAACACACTTCGGATGGAAGAAGAAAAATTAGGATGTCGTCCATTCCTGGTATAATTTGAATTTTTTAATTGCAATGTTCATAATTACTTCATTGATTTCGGCACAAAATCCAACATCATGCTACTCTTCATTGTGAAAAATATGAATGCACAATGGAGTGAGATATCCGTGTTAATCATCCATCTTGATCGAACATTAGTACGAACCATTGGTGAACTACGAGATTTGATCATCCAAATTTGTCATGGCAGTTGAGTCCACCAATGCATCAACATAGTTTTTATGGACATACCAGAAGCATACAGTCTATTACTCACAAGATACTTGTCCACCAAGCTAGATGAATATTTTTCTACAGACTAGTCCCACATGTGGCTTATGTACAAGGCAAAATGCCTCCAAATCTATGTATTGTTTGCGAGGTATATGAAGCACAATGTCACTCCTTTTAACATTGCGAATGAAACGTTGGCCTTCGTGGAACTCATGTTTGGCAATTGTCTCCTAGAAATAGTATTGGGGTTTTATCGTGCATGACCAGCTCAAACCTGAGCAGACACGGAGTTGGGACTCCTTCCTTACCCAACTGATGGTAATGAAACATGTACACTGCATTGTACCAATAGTAGCAGTAGTAGTAGCAATAGCAGTACCAACAATATTAGAATATCCAATAGTTTGTGTATAGACTAATTGTGGACCATGTACTTTGATGGATCAAAGACATAAGACAACTCAAGATCCGAATGTCTCTTTATCAAACCTTACAACAAGAAGCATCTAGTTTCAAGTTACTTGGAGTTCGAGAGCATGAACAATGTTGTTGAGTATGAAGCACTTGTGTTAGGCTTGTAGAAAGCCATCAGTCTCAACGTGGTCACGCTCAAAGTGGTAGGTGATTCAGAGAGAGTGGTATGGTAGTTATGTAACACCATTTAGTATATTTCACCACATCGCAAAAGTTACCAGCAATAGGTATGGTGGATAATCTCCAACTTCCAAGCATTTAACATCATTTTCTTACCACGTACGGATAATGCAACTGCCAACGCTCTAGGAAATGTAGCTTCGAGAATGTCACTGATTAGCGATAGATTTTGTATTGAAATTTTGTACAAGCCCTCTATCATAGACAACATAAATAATTTACACGTGTTTAATGATGATCAACAGAAACTACAATTGATGGACGATGCTAACGTCTTCAAATATGCAACGATAGATGATTACGAGCACGAGCACTCTCTACAAGCAGAAGCTAGTAACAGGAAAGGCCAGATTATCACAAAAGGTGTGCAAAATTTTGAAAAGCTTTATGACTTGCAAGGACTTTTTCAGGGGCCAAGGAACAACAAGACCCATAGTTCCACCATGATGCATGAACTGATCAACCTAGGAACAGAAGAAGATCTGAAGTTCGTCAATCTTGGTACATGTTACACACAACAAGAGTGACAAGCCTTTGTCCTCTTGTTCAAAAATTACCGAGATGTGTTCACGTGGACATATGATGATCTCAAAACTTATGACACAGAAATCATCCAACACATCATTCTGATCAAAGAAGGGGTCAATCCATATCGGAAGAAGTTGATGAAAGTACATCTTTCGCTTGAACCCCTCATATAGAAAGATCTTACCAAGTTGTTCGATTCACAGATCTTATAGAAAGTTCGTCATTCCACATGGGTTTCAAATATTGTTCCTGTATGAAAGAAGTATAGGAAAATCCACTTATGTGTTGATTTCCGGAACATAATCTGCGCCTCAAACAAAGACAACTACCCTGTGCCATCTATGGACCGCATTTTGCAAATAGTATTTGGGGCACATATATTTTCTCTTCTCCATGGTTTCTTAGGATACAATCAGGTTCTGGTAGAAGAACCTAATAGACTTAAGGCTACTTTCCATACCAAGTGGGGTATGTTCACCTACAGAGGAATGTTGTTTGGTCTTGTAAATGGAGCAACCTTTGAATGCACCATGGACATCGCTTTTCATTGACTAATCAGACAGAGCGTAGTGGTATACCTCAATGATGTGATTGTGTTAAGAAAATGAGAGGACCACATATGCCATATGAAGAAAATATTTGAATGATGCCAGAGATAAGGGATTTCATTGAATCCCAAAAACAACATATTCGCAGTGTCATAGAGCAGCCTCCTCGGACACAATGTTTCCAAAAGCGGGATCAATGTGGATCTGGACCAGGTCCATAGTATTACATAGATCCATCACCCAGCCAACAAGAATTCCATGTAGTCCTTCTTGGGCAAGAAAAACGTCCTCCGGAATTTCACCTCGGATTATGTGCGGATAGTCAAGCCCATGCAGGATATGGTTATGAACGATAGAGTTTATAATGGGGGAAAGTGAGAAAAGTATGCATTCACCAAGATCAAACACACCATTGCAGAAGCGCTTGCACTCTACAACTCAGAATTCAAGAAAGGTTTACTGCTATACACCTTTGCCTCTAATAATTCACTACCTACACTACTCACTCAAAAGGACGAAACAAAAGATGAATGTACCATCTCCTTCATCAGCACAAGCATACAGGGACCAGAGCTTAGCTACCCCGCCATTGATAAGCAAGTGCATTCAGTGTACAAGGTGGTGAAATACTTCAGGTCCTACTTGCTGAAGAACCACTACATAGTCTTCTTCCCACACTGAACAATCTGCACATTACTTGTAGAACAAGAACTGGGTGAACGACGTGTGAACTCGATTAAATGTTTTCAAGAGTATGATCTTAAAATCAGGTAGGTCACATGATCAAAGGACATGGACTCTACAGACTTGTAGCTAAAGCCATACACACTCTAGAGAGTGAAGAAGAGCTCAACGGCTAGGAGTAGGAAATTGGGATGTTTGATATAAGGCGAGAAACGCCCACTAAAGACAGAACCTCTTGGTACACAGATGTTTGCGAGTACCTTCAGCACGACACCATACCCTCTAAATTTTCCATCATATAGAATAGGGAATTATGCCTCAAAGCTTTAGCATATTAGTCCGTGCATGGAGTCCTTTACAGAAAGAATAGTAACAAATTTTTTCTCAAGTGCCTAGAGGCACATGAATCAGAGAAGGTACTTCAATATCTGCATGATGGACCCACTTGGGGTGACCTTGTGGGAAACACCACTGCACACAAATTTATGTGAGATAGTTTCTACTGGCCCACATTATTCAAGGATGCACATGCTTATGCATGCAAGTGCCTGATCTATCAGTGATTCACTAACAAAACATGAAGATCAACAACCCCACTGCACCCGGTTGCATTGGTCGAACCATTCCAGTAGCGGGGCCTGGACATCATTGGGGGAATATTTCCACATTCGTCAAAGCAACACTGCTACATCCTAATAGCATCTAACTACTTCGCATAGTGGACAGAATAAGTTTCGCTCAAACAAGTGAATGAGCAAGCGATCATCAACTTCCCCTAGGGGAACATCATCTCACGCTTTGGCATTCCATTATCACTTTTTTTTATAATGCAATGTCATTTTCATATTTGAAACTCTATGATTTTCATTAAAGAATGGTATTGTGCTGAAACATGCATCTAACTATTACCCACAAGGAAATGGTCTCATAGAATCCACTAATAAAAACCTCAGCCGCATCATCAAGAAGACTATTTTCTTTGAGCAACACAACTAGCATACCATCCTGATGAATGCATTATAGGCTAATCGTGTAACACCCAAGCCCTCTCTGAATACCTCACTATAGTTCATGGTTTATGATAAAGAAGCTATCCTTCCACCAAACATCTACTTGCATGCACTTCAACTTTCCAATTAATCCGAATGCAAGTCTTGCCAGCTAGTTCAGTGTAGGATGGATGCTCTCCATAAGCTTCAGGAAGAAAGGATGAAAGAAAAAGAAAATTCACACTACACCAGAACCATATTAAGAGATGGTTCGATAAGAAGTCTGTAGGGAAAGCTAACTTTGGTGTTGGTGACTTAATTCTGAAACGGGATAAGTCCCATGAAGACAAAAGCAAACATATGAAGTTCCAGTCCCTATGGATTGGTCCATACACAGTCCATGAGAAGCTTAGCCCACATAGTCCCATCTACAATCACTTGATGGGAGGGTTGAAAACCTTCTTGTCAATGGCTAAGATCTCAAGCATTACTTCTAGTAGGCTGGGTTGCGCCCCGTGCCATGTACATAGTCTGCTTGCTACTTATTGTTGTCATCTTCTTTTCTTTGCTTACTACCTTTGCTTTATTTTGTTTGTTCTGCTTACTATTTTTGTTTAAGTTTATTTTTTTATTGATACCTAAGTATTTTTGTTTATGGAAATAAGTACTGCGAAATACTACATTTCGGATTTTGAATAGAGTATGTGGTTGAAATTTAAAGAGACTTGTGATGCTCTAGCAATTGGCCAGTCTGTGTCAGTCTTCTCTATGCTTGGTTATAATCTTTGTCCAATGAAGTCTTGACAAAAAAATACGAATAGTATGCAAGGGAAGTTTTGCTCCAACAATGAACTTGTGTCCATACTCAGAAGCCCCATGCATGTACTTAGCCTTCTTCTCTATGTGTTAAAGCTCATCCAACTACTAGAAATGGAGAAGGGGAAAATATAAATGAGAAAAACCATGTCAGAGGTCTTACATGCTTCTCTAAAAGAACAACCTCTTTTTTTCTCAATAAGTCAGGATCCCTCTTCTACCCCAAAAATAAATGAGTCTCTATGCACAGTCCTCTAGAAAATACAAAGGTGAAAGAAGAGAAAGGCTTCTTGCATAGAGAGTTGAAGCATGCAAATCCACTAGGGTACTAACCAATCTCATTGGTAGTGGGGAAATGTGTGTGTTCCTACGTGACTCCGCCGGGGTACTGTCTAGGCCTACTGGCAGTGGAGAAACACCAGAGGTGAAAATTTATGCTCTAAAAATCTTCAACTCTTGCACTAAACTACCCTTCCTGGACTTGAAACATTGTGATCAAGCTGAACTTTTGTTTGTGTTTGACTGATTTGGAAAAAGGTGAACCATGTATGTCCATGGGGTAAGTGGGGAAGCCAAAGTAACCCACACAATGATTCAATACTCCCCAAAAGTCTAAGGGCCTATGCTACCAAGGAACCAAAACAGAGAAGTTGGAGTTCTAATAGTGTGTCACCAAGTGTTGCAGCAGCTACAACCACCCTCCAAAATTCTGGCTTAGCAGCAAATTCGAAGCCTCGCTTGAGAGTTTCACTTCATAACGATGCACACTTGGGTTCACTTTGTGAGCTCATGTGAGTGTTCACACCCACCTTTCTTGTACATTACACCCAAGTTTTCGCATGTTGATGTCAAAGTCATGCTTGTGACCATGTTATGGTCATGGTGAAGGTCTTAACTTCATGTGTACATGTTTGGTTCGCTATGAAAACAATTGTCACACTCACACACAAAATCACATTCACTGTCACGCAAGCATTGTCATAGTCGACCAATGATCAATCACAAATATTGTGCTTGTCACTTACACAATTGCTCAGTCATGTTGAACATGTGTGTCTAAATAGTTTGAGTCGTCTCTTCATCGATTCATGTAAGTTTGTGTTTGTAGGATCATATATGCATGTTTCACTCATTCACACACTTAGTAATTTTGTTGAAGTTTTGATGACCAGACTCCCCTCGAATGGATGGACCATCACCTCACCATCAAATCGATTGACTATCACCTACAACAACATAGAAGCACCAAGCAAGTCATTTCAAGTTGCGTTACCCGCAAGAAAATCAATCCACGTTCATGCTGGTGAATGAGAGAGTTTGACCTGACAGCCACCTTAGGACTCACTTCCCTCAAAAATTGCGTAGAGACTGTAGACCTTACCCACTCTAATGACTATGAAAATTGCGCAGATAGTCCAGACAAACACCAAGTGCTTGTTCCTGTATCCCTCAAAAAATTATACATTTTTGCTAGCTAGGCTTCCCGATAGTCGAGCTATTGCTCACTAAGAAAATTGCGTAGTTTTCATGACAAAGCCCTCCATTGCCCAGCAATCCATTTAGCACTGAAACTATGTAAAGGTGATCAGGAGGCTAGCCTTCTAGCATTAACACAGTTCTTCCCACCAGGAGCTCATAGAATTTGACTTCCAATTTACTCCAGGAATTGCATAGTTTTTGCTACCAATATCTAGCAGTTAACTGCCATTTCCACTCAAGAATTATGCAGTTTTTCCTACCAGTGACCCAATAGCTGACTACTAGTTCCATCCATAAATTACACAAGATTTGTTGTCAGTGTCTCGACAACCAACTGCCAGTTTCGTCTAGGAATTACGCAGTTTTGGGTGCCAAGATCCCACTGTCCACTCATTCTGGAAATTACGTAGATATTGATTGCCCAACCTTCGTGAAGCCTATTAGGTTCCCATACTAATAGCAGTCATAATTTATGAATGACTAGATTAAAACTGTAATATGTATATGCCTTTGCTTTCTGCAGATGTTTTCCATATTAAAAGAAGATTAAAAAATGTAAAGAGGGTATGTCCTAAAAGAAAAATCAAAGGAAAAAATAATAAACATGTCAAAAAAAGATCAAAAATATGAACCCTAGGAAAAGAAAAAGGACCATGAAAGTGTGCAAGTCAAAATTCCACTACTATTTACTTTTTGTGCATAATAAATGATTGTGTGCAGTTTGTAACCTTTTCCATAATACATGATAGCCAAAATGTTTAAACTTGGTTATTTCACATTTCAATTTCATGTCTATAGATAGAGAATAAATATCTTACCAAACTGTTTAATCTTGGTAGATAATTAGATAGGTAGAGTAAATAAAAGGAGCTCAACTATGTAATCTGAGCCCTTGGATGTAATAAGGTTAGATTTAGTTAGTTTACTATTGTAAAGGAAAAGAAAAACGTTTGATATGTTTTTCTAGCTCAAATGCACCGTAATAAAGAGAAGTGAAAATGGTAGGATGAGTAGGTGGGTAAGTTAACAAAGGTCGCAGAAGTATGATGAATGATTAGATGAAAACATATTTATTATTCTCATCATAAAAGTTCCAAATGTGGATGGAAACTTAAGCATGCATAAGGTTTACAAAGTCAATTAATAAACCTCCCTCATTCATTTCACCCTTCACTTAACTAATTTCCCACAATAAAGATCAAAGTACTTAAAAACCCTATGTCAAAGAGGCTCAGAGTATTTCTTTGACTTTTGGAGGGACCAGACCCTCGGCTGAATGAATTATAGGCAATAAGTACTAAAACCCCCTCATAAGCATTCATTCCCCCCTTCAGTTCATTCATATTCCCTAATAATTCTCTTTTCCTAAGGTTAAAATACTTTTACCTAGGAAAAGTGTTCATTCCGCCACATAAATCATTTTCATATCAAAAACCCACAAAAAACACTATATCCTAAGTTTTTATGTTATTATGAGAAAAACAATAAAACATGAAATATCATATACTTAGGGTATTGTGCCCCTCTCCGATCATTTTACTAATTAATAATTTATTTATTAAAACAATAAACAAAAATTTGTTTCCCGTATATATGTAACTCCCACAATGTTAATTAACCCTATTGTAGTTTAATTATATAAACTATAATATTACCCAAAACCCTGAAAATCCACTAACTAATCTAATTTTAATTAAGTTATTCTAAGAAAAACTAAATCCTGCCACTAATCACCCCGATACCTTAACCGACCTTAATCCATCATTAAATTAAAAACCACTGCACTAGTCACCCGTCGAGCCCCCACACTACATTCCGTGCAACTCCACTACCTGATCACCACACGATCACTCCCCTCCCCATCTGACGACCATTAATTATTTCGGAAGGGCCCGATGTCTAAATGTTACTCGCCCAAAAAAGGTTTTTTTGTACTGGGACCCCGAGGCTACATGTCGCTCAGTGAATGGAATCGGGTTGCCTCCCCCCAATACCACCAAGTTCCCAAAAGCTGTGTGAAGCAAACCACTTACTACCAACCCACTACACGAAAAAATAGCTACTCTTCACCCTACTACATGAGGAATGACCACTGTTAACCCGTACCCACCAAATTTGACATTCCTAGATAAAGCCAAAAAGCCCAAAATCATTTGGTTTTATCACTTTTTCAACTGTAATCCTCCATGCATGCACCTATGAATGTCGAAGTTGTCAACCCATGTACAATTGCACCCTGAAGATGCCACAGACCTCTCAGATTGCCTTCCAGTCTGCTTGAAGCCTTTTTGACTATTCACAGTTGCCAGTCACCCGGTTCAGGCCCAAATTTTTTAAATTCCAGGTATTTAAGCCATAATTCAGTGAAACACCCTATCAATTTCAGAACCAGTCACTTATTTTTCTTAATTAAAATAAAAAAGAAACTCTGGTAACTCAAACCTACCTGGAATTGAACCACCATTATCATAACAGACTGAAAACATTTCCTCCCCCATTCTCAAATCCACAAGAACTGAGAATGGCTGCCCCAATCGCCATGGATGTCAAGCTTATTTCCACTCCTCACCTGGAACTAGACCACCTCCCCCTAGCTGATAAAGACTTCCAAATCAAGGACACCTTTGTCCATGAATCCCCTGTCAAATTACACTACCATTATAGAGACCAATACCTAAACCATGCAGATAAAATTGGTCTTTGGGAGTCTAATCTGCCAAAGTATCAATTCCCTAATGGTCATATTTTCCTAGAAATTATCCATTATTGCCATGCAAATTATATCCCCAGTCAAAGGGCAGTGATGTCCCCTAACCAAACCATACCTTTCACTATGACTTTTGAATCAATTAATGAAATGTTGCAACTTCAACCAGGGCAAAACCTAACCCTTATTCAATTGGAGAGCTATTAGACTCATTTCCCAAGTTTACCACTGCAAAACTTGCTGAGATGTTCAAAACCTTTTCTGTAGAAGAAAATCATATTCCAAAAGATACTCCTCCATATTTGTATACCATATTTTCCAAACTTGGCTAGGACATTGTAGCAAATCATCCTATAGATGAAATCATCCTGGCTTTCATCTATAGAGAAACAATTTAATTGATCTAGAGAAACAGCTTGATTTTCTTCTACAGAAAAGGTTGTTTCTCTATAGATGAAATATTCCTGGAAAACAATTTAATTGATCTAGAGAAACAGCTTGATGATGTTCCTTTCCTATAGGTGCCACGAGAATCACAGGTGTAGGAAGAGTCACAGGTCTAAGAAGAATGATAGGCACAAGAAGAATCAGAAGAACCGGACCTGTCAAAGGAGCCAAATCAAACAGGAGGACCAGATCCCACCATGAGTACCCCACTAGTCTTACAAACTCCTCTAAATGAGGAGAAAATCCTCAAAAGAAATAGGGAAGAGGCCACTACTTCAGGAAGAGTAACATCACAGGCCTATGCATAGACTAGCCAAGCTAAAAGACAAAGAGTAAATCCTATCTCTAAACAAGAATATACAGAGGAAACAATTGAGGTCACAAGCACAAAAGGAGAAGGGAGCAGGCATGCCACTCCCTCTGGAGGCACCTTAGGACCTTCCACATCACATAGCCAAATATTGGAAAGAAAGGAGAGTGTGTAGGTATCCTCTTTCAGAATGCCAACATATAAAGCCCAAGATATCAAAGAGAGATACAAAGAAATAAAAGCCAAAAGTGAGAGGCTAAAATCCAAGACCTATGCATAGTACCTGAAAATGAACCCTACATATCAAACAAGGCTCATGTCAACCTATGATATTAAAGAGGGGAAAATGTAGATGACATTCATGAAGCCCACTACTCATCAACCAAGAATAGTAGTAAACATCAAAAAGATAGACTTTGAAGTACTAGAAAAGGACATTCATCCTATTGACCAGATTGAGTTGCACAAGCTAACAGGGGAGATGATTTACTCCACCTTCACTGGGAAAGTCGTCACTGCCTACCAATTGCAAAACTCCCTGAATAATATACCAACGCAGTTCCAATTGGAGAAGGCCTCTTCACAAGCCAAAGATACCATAATGAAGTCCTTAGAGGACTTAGCCATTGAGTTGGGACACGATCCCAAAGATGTAAAGGCCACAGAAAAATTAATAAAGAATAAGATTGATGATATAGTTGCTCTGAAGAAGCAACTCAAGTTTCTCGAGTTGCATCACCAATAAACAGTAGAAGTCCTAGTGGCACAAAAAGGACATGGAGAGCTCATGGACTTAGTCCTAAAGCTAAATGATCAGCTTAAAGAGACAGAGAAGGAGTTATACACCTTGATTTAGTCGAAATAAAGTGCCTTGGCCACCACTTTTAGAACTGCCATTTCCACTATTTCTACTACAATTCCTTCTACATTGGGAGCATCATTGGCACCAACATCTCCTCCTGACATAGCACTTCCAATCACAACTGAATCTACAGTAGTAGGCACACCAACAAAGAAAAAACAGAGCTATTAGAAGCCATGGAGGAGATGTCAATCTAGGAAATAGAGCTCAAAGGGCTAAAATAGAAGAAACACAGAAACACAGAAAAGAAACATAGAAGAAACAAAGAAAGCCCTCAGGATGGGTGAGAACATCAAAGTCCTAGAAAAATATTTAACACTATAGAAGCCACTAGGACAGACCAAAGAGATGGTCCGGGCCAATATCATTGACTCTGTCAATGATATTTGGCAAACAATTCAACCTATATTTGAGCAAAATGAATTGGTGAAGGTAGCCACTGAGGCTATCCAAAACGTAAGGGAAGAAGTAAGAGACCATCCTAAGGATGCAAATCAACTCATCCACCTCCAAAACAGTAAGAATAGACATGAGCTCCATGAGCTTGGTGTATAGGATAGGATTGAAGGCATCCTAGAGATTAAAAAGGTTCTTTCCAAAAGAAACATTATGCTCAACTTGGAAGAAAAATGCCACAACATGCAGGTGCCCATTGACAGATTCATGGCCAAATTTCAAATTTTGAGGGACAAAGGCCTTCTCAATCCTATGGTCATCCATGATAAACTTGTGACGCAATTGGACTACACTGATAGACTCAGCAAGTTTGCCAAGGAACATGTTAGCTCTTTAGGTATAAAAGCCCTTCCAATTGGAAAAGTATTGTATGATACTTTGGAGAAACTATTTTTCCTAGAGCATGAAGTGAAACATTTGTTTGTCACCAAGCCCAATTTTGCAAAATACATAGAGGCAAACAAAATTTACAGAATAATGTTGAAAGTAAAGTTACCTGAAGATGAATGGTGGGAAAAAATGACAGATTTACAATGAAATTTTTTAAATCAAGAAGTTACCATAGTAAGTCTGAAGGCAGCCAGATGAAACAGGTAAAAGACAAATCAGTAGGGTCAAAGAGTAATATATTCAAAGAGTATCCGTGAAATATGAAAGTGAAAATGATTCGGGCATACAACTATCAGCCAACTTAAAGGGCTACAACTCAGCTGTAATAGCTAGCACTACCACAATAAAACGGACAACGTGATGTAGTTTTCCATTTGTCTCTATCTTCGTGGTTGAAGATATTTTATTCCCTAGATTAATTCTCACACTGTTATGAGATATCTTGTAATTAGTTTTTGTATAAATACTTCACATTTCGAAGTATGTAGGGTGGATTCAATGGCATTTCTATAGAATTTTTCTCTCAAATCAGAGTTTCTATTATATTACTGACTGGATTGGCTTGCTGGATCAAGGAATAAAGATCAGATATTTTACAAGATTCTTATGTAAAATGAAAAAAAATAAGTATTCTCTCATTTTTGTTGTTGTCTTTTCTCATGTCCCTCGAAATCATGTTTGTTTTTGTTTAAAAATCTACATGTATAATTAGGAATGATATTTCAAAAATTGCTTAAATGCACTCTGTCTTGACTCTTTACATTCTGAATGTTTTCTACTAAACTATTTTAGCTAGGGAATTCTTAAATTCTCCTTAGCTTCCGTAGTTTCCTCTTTGGTCTATAGTAAAGGATTCATAGTTGCCCTTTGCTCATGATCACCGTCTTTTCTTAATTTTATTCCCAGTTTAAGGATTCTTAGCTACCCTTTAACCCTGGCTAGAATCATTCCATCCATTAGGCCTGAAGATTTGCATTTTTCTTTTCTAGCCTACTCTGTGAATATTCCTTTAATGATCTGGTCCAGTTATGCTATCCATTGATGGAATCCATAGCCGAATGGCTTGAAGACCTAGCTCTATCCATCTACTCCTAGAATTCCACCACTCAGTCTAAAATCAAAACCCCATCAACACTAAGAACTAGCCTAAAATCTCATCAATACAAAGATAAATTATAAGGAGAGAGCCCTCTCTAGGATTAGGTTGGCTAGAACCTAAGTCTGAAGATTGGTTTGTGGTTACCTCATATTATTCCTTCTTTTGATAACTTCTAGGGTAAACTTTTAAGTGATAACATAGTGGCGACCATACTAGGGAACTGAAATCCTCAATCTTAATAAACCTTTGATAAAATTTCAAATCTTTATTGCTATACTCTTGAAGGGTTTATTATAATTTATTTACAAAATTTTACAAAAAGAAAGCAACTAGAAAAGTTCAAAACTCTGGCTTCAAGGAGAACTCACTATACTAGGGCCAATCTAGATCCAAACCCTGCCCTAGTATTGGATAATCCCAACATGATTTTGAGAAGATCCAAAAGACAAGTAAGTCCAACACCTTCAATCAAAGCAGATTCGTGCCCTGATGAGTAGTTGTTTTTAGAAGACCTCCCCTTTGATGCGTCATTTGACCTTTCCCTATTTAGAACCAAGTCTAAAAGTGCACTTGATGACGTAGTCCTAGATCAATAGTTTATTGTAGATCTTGAAGTCCACAAGGCAAACCATTCAATTGATGAGTATATTCTAAATTCCACTCAGTCATCCCTTACTATTGCTAAGATCCTTGAGCTTTATGAACCAGTGTCAACTACCCTTAGTTCACCATTATTCCCTTCCAACTCTGAAGTTCATTCCTCACCTCCATTTACACCTTCACTTCCCTACCAGCCTATCATTACACATCCAATCACCTAATACTCCAAGTTCTCCATCAACTACTGTATCATCCCCTGGTACTCCAACCCCAGTTCTTAGCCCTGCCCAACTTAGAGCCATGGCAAATAGATATGCTCCTCTTGTGTTACCTACTCCACTTGGTGCCATGGCACAAGATTACCAAAACAAAATTGTCCAATTTGATGGCATAAGACTTTATACAACACAACATCATGTAAACAAAATGACAAATTACTTTGAATTACATGACATTGATATTGGAAATGTTAAAATGAGAGTTTTTGCTCAGAACTTAGCTGGTGATGTAAGAAAATGGTTTAGAGCTTTACCTACTAACAACATATATAGTTTAGATATATTTTATCAGCAATTTTTAAATAGATGGGAAAAGAAAAAGAACCCTCTGCAGATTCTTTTAGAATACAAAAACATCAAAATAGGACCAAATGAAACAATCCAGGATTGTTGTACCAGATTTAACAATATATATAATGAAATACCATGCAATCTTAGACCCCTACCTGACTTAGCTCCGATAAAGTTTCCTGATGGGTTTGATACTGATATGGCATTCGAACAGAGAGAGAAATCCCCCAGCTTTGAAGGACATGCAGAGTGTAGCAGTTATTGTAGAAGCTAACTTGCTAGCAAAAAGAGCTAGGGTTAGGAATGAAAGGAGAGGACCTGTGAAAGATGAATCCTCACCTTTGACCTTAAAATATATGTTTTAATGAAGGGTATGGAAAAACTAATGGATAGGATAGAGAACATTAATAGGAAGCCTCAATGGGATAATCAACAGGCACCTCTAGTGATAAATCCAAACTTTAGAAAGAATCAATGTCAAAACAGTCGAACGAATGGACCTGATCAAAATATTACGCATCCTTTTCAAGAAGCTATGCTAAAACATGCCCTTCAAAAGACCCTAAACAAGACACACAAATTAACGTAATGAGATTAGATGAAGAGGAAATTGTCTTCTTGACCCAAGATGTGCAGGAATTGCATATGCTTCAGCAATTGAATACCCAATCCAGAAAATCATTTAATTATAAACAAGTGTTTGATTCTAATATTTTTGAAGTACACAAACAATACAATTTAAGAAGTAAAAATAATTCTGACACTCTTGACCAAACCAAGAAAACAATACCAAATTAGCCTAAGAAAATCAAAGCAACTCCAGTTACTAAAACTCTCCAAATCCTCCCTAGACAAATTCAAAACCCTTCAAGTCCCACCATTATAGATATAGCCCATGACCAACCCCCTAGTGATCAACCATCCACTTCAATCCCCTCCAAGGAGACATTGGAGAAAGCTTCAAAGTCCATATTTCAAAATCCACAGAAAATGCAGAAAAAGAAGAGCAACCTACTCCAAATCCTGCTATGAAAATTCCAAACACTCAAACACAGAAAGGCCCTTTGCCTTTCAATTTGGGAGCAGAGGTATCTAAACTAAAAATTTGAGTTCTCTTAACAGATTTTATTAAAAATGAAACCTATAAGTCTCAAATAAGCAAAAACTTAAACCTTGTTGAGAATTAAGACTCTGTCGACTTATTTGATGATCAGCCAGAACTTATATTTGATCCTGATGTTAATGGAAAACCACTAGAAGGAGAAATACCACCTTTTTATATTAACCTTAGCATTCATGATAAAATCTTACACAACGCAATGCTAGATTTAGGGGTTTCACACAATTTAATGCAAAAATCAGTGATGGAAATGTTAAACTTGGACATTAATAAACGTTACAAGGACCTATTTCATTTGATTCAAGTCAAGTAAAGTGTCTAGGATTAATTAAAGACCTATGGGTTTCCTTAGTCCAATATCCTACTAAGACCATTCTCATGGATATAGTGGTCGCTGATATTCCACCTAAATATGGCATGTGATTGTCTAGATCATGGGGAGCTAAAATCCAAGGGTATTTGCAACTTGATATGTCATATTCCACAATCTCAATCTTTGGACAACCCAAAAATCTATACAGAGAGACCCTAATGAAATATGTGGTGAGTAGCCGAGATAGACCTCAAAACTTTCCCATCTACTCCATGCATTATGAAATTGATTCTTTCATTTTGTGTAATGTTGAACAAACACAAAAAACCACTTCAAAAAACATTATTTCATAACCAAAAGAAATTGTAGTTACAGTTGAAAATGAAACTGTCCAAACTCAAGAGCTTTCAGATAAAAACAAATGATCAAAACACCTCAAACAAGGAAAATTTTCTTCCCCCTCATAGTGAAAATTATGAACATGTGAAATTATGGCACCTTGAATTTGATGGATCAGTGAATAAGTTAGGAGCAAGAGTGTCGATAAATAATCTGGGGAATGATCACTCAGATGGTCATGCTTACAAGTTGAATTTCAAATGCACTAACAACATGGCTGAGTATGAAGCACTTCTTTTAGGTCATAAATTAGTTAGAAAGTTAGGAGCTATAAGAGTTTCTATTACGGGAGACTCTCAATTAGTGATAAATCAGATTAAAGCTATATATATGACCAAAGACCCTAGATTAAGTTATTACAGAGGAACTATTACAAAAATATTAAAAACTTTCCTAGAAACCAAAGTTGTTGTAATTCCTAGGAAGCATAATATGCAGCCTCATAGTTTAGCAACATTTGCCAGCACTTGTAAGTTACCATTTCATCCTAACCATCAATACACTGCTAAGGATAGGCACAGACCTGCTATCCCAGATAACTTGAAAAAATGGTAAGTATTTGCTAATGAAAAACAAATAAACACCTTTTTAACCTTAGAGGAAGAATTTGTAAATAGTAATATAGATACTGACATAATATTAGATCGTTACTTTAAAGATGAAATAGAAAATGAAAAGATAGATAGATTTCATCCCACTAAATTTACAAAATTAGATGTAGAAAAACTAAAGCCACTTGAAATTGATGAATAATTAACGAAGACTCTGAAATGATTAATCTCAAAGAAAACTTTTTTCCCAAAGGATTGACCCCTTTGGAAGACTTGTTTGATTCAAATGATGTCCTTAGGAAACCAAAGATGGAACCCTTAAAATTTGATATAGAGGAGTGCAATATAGGCACCGAGGAAAATTGAAAATTGATCAAAATTTCAAAGACCTTACCTCCTACCGAAAAATGAAATACCTTTAACTATTAAAGGAATTCCAAGATTTCTTTTCTTGGATTTATGAAGACCTCAAGTCCTATGACACCAACATCATACAACATACTATCCCCATAAAAGAAAACCAAAGACCTTTCAGGAAGAAGCTTAGGAGGATCAATCCCATCCTATTGCCTTCTATTGAAAAGGAAATTTGAAGGATGTATGAAGCCAAGATAATAGCACCAATTAGATTATATGATTGGGTTTCAAATTTGGTGCCAACAAAGAAGAAAACTAGTGAGATCAGAATTTGTGTTGATCTGAGGAATCTTAATAAAGTTTCACTTAAAGACAATTACCCTCTCCCTAAAATGGACCATATATTAAAAAAGGTAGTAGGGTCAACTAGAATCTCATTATCGGATGGGTTTTCTGGTTACAATAAGATTTTAGTTCACCCAGATGACTAGGCTAAAACTGCATTTACTACTCCTTGGGGCATGTTCATGTATGTGAATATGCCTTTTGGTAAAGAATGTAGGGGGCACTTTCCATAGAGCCATAGACATAGCTTTTTCTAAGGAAAGTCATGACTTCCTAGTGATATACTTAGATGATATTGTTGTATTCTCAAAATCTAATATGCAACACTTAGATCATCTAAAGCAGGTTTTCATCAAATGCTAAAAGTATAGAATTTCTTTAAATCTAAAAAAATATTTATTTGGGTTAGAAGAGGGAAAGTTATTAGGCCATATAATTCCTAAAGATGGTATTCGAATATATCCTACAAGAATTGAAGCCATCGTACAGATACAACATCCTAGGAGCATTAGGGAATTACAAGTTTTTTTAGGAAAAATCAACTTTCTTAGGAGATTTATTTCTAACTTACCAGAGTTAATTAGATCATTGAATAACATGTTGAAAAAATATTCGACCATAAAATAGACCATCGAAGTTAAGAGATCCTTTGAAGATATTAAGCTAGCCTTAACAAAAACACTAGTTTTGGTCAATCCAAAATTTGGTATGGATTTCATTATATTTTCCTTTACCTCAGAACACACAATTGTTGCAGTTTTACTGCAAAAAAATGATGAGGGTTGTGAACAACCTATTGCCTCTTTTAGCAAAGCCCTGAGAGATGTCCCTTTAAAATACAATATAATGGAAGAGAAATCCTTTGCTTTGGTTAAAGTTATAAAAGACTTTATAGTTTACATTTTATATTCTCATGTAATAGCCTATGTCCCGAATTTAGTAGTCAAGGATATCCTAACTTAGGATGGTCAAAATGGAAAGAGAGGGAAATGGATTGCTACTATATTAGAATATGACCTAGAAATCAAACCAACAAAGCTAACCAAAGGCCAAGGTTTAGCCAAGTTCATGGTTGAATCAAACTGTCAGGATTTAGATATAAATTTTATTGCAAAAATGGATAATGGAGAGGAGATGGCAACTCCACCAATCAGCCATCCCTTTATTGAATCACCATGGTATGTTAACATCATATATGTTTTACAAAATCTACAAGCTCCTCCTGAATTATCCAGGACCAAAAGAAAATTTTTAAAAATCAAATCTCTAAAATTTTGCCTAATTAACAATGCTTTGTTTTGGAGGAATCATGAACATATACTTCTTAAATGTTTATTGAAGGAAGAATCTGAGAATGCGTTACAAGAATTTCGTGCAGGTGACTATGGAGGACATATTTCTGGGAAACCACCGCTGACAAGATTCTTAGAGCTAGTTTCTATTGGCCTAGTTTGTTTTCTGATGTAAAGAAATTTGTAACCTCCTGTCATAAATGTTAGATTTTTGAAGGAAAGAAAAAGGTTTATCCTTTCCCTTAAAACCAATCTCTTTTGAAGCACCTTTTAAAAAATGGGGTCTTGACTTCATTAATGAAATCCACCCACCTTCTTCTCCCCAACACAGATGGATCCTCACTGCTACAGATTATTTTACCAAATGGATAGAAGCCATAACATCAAGGAAAGTGACTGATATTGTTATAATAACCTTCCTTGAGTCCAACATCCTATCTAGATTTTGGTGCCCAGCCAAGAGCATCACTGATAATGCAGTAGCTTTTAAATCTAGATGAATGATTGGTTTTTGTAATAAGTATCATATAACCCTGGGTAATTCCACAACTTATTACCCCCAAGGAACTGGACTAGCAGAGTCCTCAAACAAAATTCTGGTAAATATCATCAAAAAATTGTTACAAGATAACAAGAAAACATGGAACAAGAAACTAGTAAATTCCTTATGGGCAGAGAGGCTCACCACAAAGAAATCCATTGGTACTAGTGCTTATCAATTAGTTTATGGAATGGAAGTTGTTTTCCATCTTCCTTGGGAACAACAGTGATGAAACTACTCCAAGAGTTGCAAGTTGAACCAAATGACATCCAAAGAAGAATCAACCAAACAATTCATTTACAGCAAACCAAAGAAGTGTACATCAGATCTCAAGTTGTGTAGGAAAGGATCAAGAAGACTTCTAATAAAATGACTAAGGCAAAATATTTTTACCCAGGGGACAAAGTTATAAAATGGGATTCAAGAAAAGTGGATAAAGGTAAACATGGGAAATTTGATTTCATACGGAAAGGCCCATATGTCATTTATGATTTCATAGGAAATAATGGTTTCTTCCTCAGAGAAATGGTCGAATGCTCAAACACTATATTGATCCTAGTTACTGATTTCATTGATCATTTGTACATAATTTAGTTTCAAAATTCTAGAAGCCCGAAGAGAAGGCCCTAAGCTTCAAAAGTGTTACCATCATAAATAGCAATAATGCAGAAATATGAAAAGAAAATGTTGCAAGGAAACATCATAGCAATTCAGAAGGCCATTGGTCTACAAAGTTCTTGACATTTCACGAGAAAATGTCATCCCCAAGTGGAGCCATTGTTAGGTTCCTATACCAATAGGAGTCATAGTTTTTGAATGACTGAGATTAAAACTGTAATATGTACATACCTTTGCTTTTTGCAAATGTTTTCCGTATTAGATAAAAATTAAAAAATTTAAAGAGGGTATGTCATAAAAGAAAAATCAAAAGACAAAAAGAATAAACAATTCAAAAATGATGAAAAATATGAACCCCAAGAAAATAAAATGGACCATGAAAATGTGCAAGTCAAAATGCCACTACTATTTACATCTTGTGGATAATAAATGATTATGTGCAGTTTGTAACCTTTGCCACAATCCATGATAGTGAGAATGTTTAAACTTGGTTGTTTCATGTTTCAATTTCATGTCTATAGATAGAGAATAAATATCTGACCAAACTATTTAATCTTCGCAAATAATTAGATAGGTAGTGTAAATAAAAGGAGCTCAACTGTTTAATCTGAGCCCTTGGATGTAATAAGGTTAGGTTTAGTTAGTTTACTATTGTAAATAAAAATAAAAATATTTGATAAAGGTTTGCTAGCTCACATGCACCATAATAAAGAGAAGTAAAAATGGTAGGATGAGTAGGTGGGTAAGTAGAATAAAGGTTGCAGAAGTATGGTGATTGATTAGACAAAAACATATTTATTATTGTCATCATAAATGTTCCAAATGTGAATGGGCAATTAAGCATGCATAAGGTTTACAAAGTCAATTAATTAACCACCCTCATTCATTTCACCTTTCCCTTAACTAATTTCCCACAATAAAGATCAAAGTATTTAAAAATCCTAAGTCAAAGAGGCTCAGAGCATTTCTCTGACTTTTGGAGGGACCAGACCCTCGACTCAATCACTTATAGCCAATAAGTATTAAAACCCCCTCATAAACATTCATTCCCCCCTTCAATTCATTCATGTTACCTAATAATGCTCTTTTCCTAAGGTTAAAATACTTTTACCTAGGAAAAGTGTTCATTCCCCCACATAAATCATTTTCATATCAAAAACCCACAAAAAACACTATCTCCTAAGTCTTTATGTTATTATTGGAAAATAAATAAATCATGAAATATCATATGCTTAGGGTATTGTGCCCCTTTCTTCTCATTTCACTAATTACTAATTTATTTATTAAAACCGCAAAACAAAATACGTTTCTCGTATATATGTAACTCCCGCAATATTAATTAACCCTACCATAGTTTAATTATATAAACTATAATATTACCCAAAACCCTGAAAATCCACTAACTAATTGACTTATAAGTTACTCTAAAAACCCAATTAAATCCCACCGCTAATCACCTTGATACCTTAACCCCGCCTTAATTCCTCATTAATCAAAAACCACTACGCTAATCACCCATGAGGCCACCCCACTACCTTCTCTACAACTCCACTTCCCGATCACCACACGATCGCTCCCCTCCCCATATAATGACCCTTGTTGATTTCTGAAGGGCCCGATGTCTGAATGTTACCCACCCAAAAAAGGTTGCTTTCAGTTGTGCCCCATAGGCTACGTGTCGCTCAATGAATGGAATCGGGTAGCCTCACCCCAATGCCACCAAGCACCCAAACGTTGTGTGAAGGAAACCGCTTACTGCGATCCCGCTACATGCCAAAATATCTACTCTTCACCACGCTACATGAAAATGACCACTTTTAACTCGTACCTGCTAAATTTGACTTTCCCGTATAAAGCCAAAAATACCAAAATCATTCAGTTTTATTATTTTTTCAACTGTAAACCTCCATGCATGCACGTACAAATGTTGAAGTTGTCAACCCACATACAATTGCTCCCTCAAGACACCACAAAGCTCCCAGATTGCCTTCCAACCTTCTTCAAGCCTTTTTAAGCATTCACAGTTGCCAGTCACCTGGTTCAGACCCAATTTTCTTCAATTCTAGGTATTTAAGCCATAATTCACTGAAACACCCTATCAATTTTAGAACCAGTCGCTGAGTTTTCTTAATTAAAATAAGAAGAAACTCTGGTAACTCAAACCCACCCGGAATTGAACCGCCATTGCCATAACAGACTGAAAAAATTTCCTTCCCCATTCTCAATTCCACAAGAACTGAGAATGGCTTCCCCAATCGCCATGGATGTCACACCTATTTCCACTCCTCACCTGGACCTAAACCACCTCCCCCTAGCTGAGAAAGACTTCCAAGTCAAGGACACCTCTATCCATGAATCCCCTCTCAAATTATACTGTCGTTACAGAGACCAATACCTGAACCATGCTGATAAAATTGGTCTTTGGGAGTCCAATTTGCCCAAGTATCAATTCCTTGCAGTTCATACTTTCCTAGAAATTTTCCATTATTGCCATGCAAATTATATCCCTAGTCAAAGGGCAGTGATGCCCCCTAACCAAACCATACTTTTCACCATCATTGTTGAATCAATTAATGAAATCCTACAACTTCAACCAGAGAAAAACCTAACCCTTATTTCAATTGGAGAGCTATTAGACCAATTGCCCAAGCTTACCACTGCAAAGCTTACTGAGATGTTCCAAACCTTCATTGTAGAAGAAAATCATATTCCAAAAGATCCTCCTCCATATGTGTATACGATATTCTTCAAATTTGGCTAGGACATTGTAGCAATGATATCCAGTATCCTAGGTTATACCCCCAGTGAATATATAGATGAAATGATCCTCGCTTTCATGTCCATCTTCACTCCAGGACAACCTCCTGCTATCATTTATGATTATGCCAAGTTTATAGCTGATAAGATGCATGACTAGTTTCTTAGGAGGAGTAATGAGAGAGTCTTCAAGTATTCCTCTATTTTGTATCACCTTTTTCTATACTACCAAGCAGATAAGTTCCCCTTTACTGTCTAGAAGCTTGATGCAAAAGGTCAGCCTAGATTAGTAATTTTCAGAACTCCATTGATCCATAAATATGACTCCCCATATTCATATACATAATTCATAGACTTATTTTTACATCCCATTGTGACAATGTTGTTAGGAAGTCCTCCTCAAAGAATCAGTTCAGATATAAGAAGGATCTTGCAACTCTCAAAACAATCCAAAGTGGGGGATTGGTACCTGTACCAAAACCACACTGAGATTAGAATTTATGGCTATGAGTTGGCCCCATATAAACTACCCAAATACCTCCCAATGAGGTTATTTGCTCTATAGTACTACAGGCCGATAATTAATGAAGATGAGGTACACTTTGTCAGAGCCAAAAAGAAGGCCTAGCTCAAGATGAAGGACCAATTAGGTCCCTTCATTTGTAATAGCTGAAAAGTTGGAAAGGAGGTAGATAAAATCCTTCAAAAGTTAAATCTAAAACATAGCTTGATATGGAGGTATGACCCCTTGGATTTCACCTGCAACAGAAGACAGAAAAACAAGATGGCTCCCTACATTCATCACTGTATCCCTAAAATAGAAAAATATGCCAACCAACTATAATGGGTGGAAAACACTTTAGAAGACAGAGATAGCACTGAAGTTTTTGTGGAAAACAATTTAATTGATCTAGAGAAATAGATTGATGATGATTCTTTCCTACAAGTGCTAGGAGAATCACAGGTCCAAGAAGAGTCATAGCTCCAAGAAGAGTCACAGCTCCAAGAAGAATCATAGGCACAAGACGAATCAGAAGAACCAGACCTACCAAAGGAGCCAAATCAAATAGCTAGACTAGAGCCCACCATGAGTACCCCCCTAGTCTTACAAAATCCTCTAAATGAGGAGAAAATACTTAAAAGAAACACATAAGGGGCAACCACTTTAGGAAGAGCAACATCCCAGGCCTATGCAGAGACTAGCCGGCTAAAAGACAAAGAGTAAATATTGTCTCTGAATAGGAATATCCAGAGGAAATAGTTGAGGTCACAAGCACAAAAAGAGAAGGGAGTAGGCATGCCATTTCCTCTAGAGGCATCCTATAACCTTCCACATCACATACCTAGATATTGGAAAGACAATGTGGAGGTATCCTCTTTCAGAATGACAGCAGACAAAGACTAGGATATCAATGAAGGATACAAAGAAATTAAAGTGAGAAATGAGAGTTTGAAAGCCCAGACCTATGCATAGTACCTGAAAATTACCCCTACCAATCAAATAAGGCTCGTGTCAACCTATAATATTAAAGAGGGGAAATGCATATGAAATTCATGAAGCCCACTCCTCAACAATCGAGAATAGTAGCAAACTTCAAAAAGATAAAATTCATATTACTGGCAAAGGACATTCATCTTATTGACCAGATTGAGCTGCATAAGAAAACATGGGAGATGACTTACTCCACCTTGACAGGGAAAGCCATCGCTACCCACAAATTGCAAGACTCCCTGAATAATATATTAACGCATTTCCAATTGGAGAAGCCCTCTTCATAGGCCAAAGATACAAGAATCAAGTCCTTAGAGGACTTAGTCATTGAGTTGTGACACGATCCCAATGTTGCAAAGGCCACAACAAAATTAATAAAGAAGAAGAATGATGATGTAGCTGCTCTGAAGAAGCAGCTCAACATTCCCCAGTTGCATCACCCACAAACAGTAGAAGTCTTGGAGGCAAAAAAAGGACATGAAGAGCTCATGGACTTAGTCCTAAAGCTAAATGATTAGCTTAAAGAGACAGAGAAGGAGTTAGACACCTTGATTCAATCCAAACAAAGTGACTTGGCCACCACTTCTAGGTCTAAAATTCCCACTTTTTCTACTGCAATTCCTTCTACTGAAGCATCAAGTCATTAGAGGACTTAGTCATTGAGTTGTGACATGATCCCAATGTTGCAAAGGCCACAACAAAATTAATAAAGAAGAAGAATGATGATGTAGCTGCTCTAAAGAAGCAGCTCAACATTCCCCAGTTGCATCACCCACAAACAGTAGAAGTCTTGGAGGCAAAAAAAGGACATGAAGAGCTCATGGACTTAGTCCTAAAGCTAAATGATTAGCTTAAAGAGACAGAGAAGGAGTTAGACACCTTGATTCAATCTAAACAAAGTGACTTGGCCACCACTTCTAAGACTAAAATTCCCACTTTTTCTACTGCAATTCCTTCTACTGTAGCATCATAGGCACCTACAGCTCCACCTGCCACAACACTGCTAATCACAACTGAATCTATAGCAATAGGCACACCAATAGAGAAAACGACAAAGCTAGTAAAATCCATGGAGGATATTTCAATCCACAAAACATAACTTAAAATTCTAAAAGAAAAAGTCGCAAGCTTAGAAACCGACTATAAGCTTTCCGAAATTTTGCAAAGAGAAGAAACACATAAAGCACTAAGGATGGGTGAGAAAATAAAAGTCCTAGCAAAATATTTAACATTGCAGAAGCCACTAGGATAGACCAAAGAGATGCCCTGGGCCAATATCATTGACTCTGCCAATGATATTTGGCCATCAATTCAAGTTATATTTGAGCAAACTGAATTTGTGAAGGTAGCCACTGAGGCTATCCAAAAAGTAAGGGAAGGATTAGGAGACCAACCTCAGGATGAAAATCAACTCATCCGCCTCCTAAATAGTAAGAACAGACATGAGCTCCATGAGCTTGGTGTAGAGGATGGGACTGAAGCCATCCTAGAGATTAAAAAGGTTCTCTCCAAAAGCAACCTTATGCTCAACTTGGAAGAAAATTCCACAACATGTCGGTGCCCATTGACAGGTTTATGGCCAAATTTCAAATTTTGAGGGACAAAATCCTTCCCTATCCTATGGTCATCCATGATAAACTCATGACTCAATTCAAATACACTGATAGACTCAGGAAGTTGGCCAAGGAACAAGCCAGCTCTTTAGGTATAAAAGCCCTGCCAACTAGAAAAGTATTGTATGATACTTTCGAGAACCTATTTTTCCTAGAGCATGAATTGAAACATTTGTTTGTCACCAAGAAAATTTTGCAAAATACATAGAGGAAAACAAAACTTATAGAGGAATGTTGAAAGTAAAGTTACCTGAGGATGAATGGTGGGAAACAATGATAGATTTACTATGAAAAGTTTCACTTCACAAAGTTACCACAGTGAGTCTGAAGTAAGCCATATGAAACAGGTAAAAGACAGATCAGTAGGGTCAAATAGTAACAGATTCAAAGAGTATCAGTGAAATATCAAAGTGAAAAAGATCCCAGAATACAACTATCAGCCAACTTAAAGGGTTGCAACTCAGCTGCAATAGCCAACACTACCACAATAAAAGGGACAACGTGATGTAGTTTTCCGTCTGTCTCTATCTTCGTGCTTGAAGATATTTTATTCCCTAGATTAAATCTCAAACTATTATGAGATATCTTGTAATTAGTTTTTGTATAAATACTTCACATTTCGAAGTATATAGGGTGGAGTCAACAACATTTCTATAAACTTTTTCTCTCAAATTAGAGTTTCTATTATATTACTAACTAGATTGGCTTGCTGGATCAAGGAATAAATATCAAATATTTTACATGATTCTTGTGTGAAGTGAAAGAAAATAAGTATTCTCTCATGTTTTTTGTTGTCTTTTCTCATGTCCTTCATAATCATGTTTGTTTTTTCTAAAAATATGAATGTATAATTAGGAATGATATTTCAGAAATTGCTTAAATGCACTTTGTATTTATTGTTTACATTCTGAATGATTTCTACTAAACTATCTTAGCTAGGGAATTCTTAAATTCTCCTTAGCTTTCGTAGTTTCCTCTTGGTCTATAGTAAAGGATTATTAGTTTCCCTTTGCTCATGATCACCCTTTTTTCTTCATTCCAATCCCAATCTAACAATTCTTAGCTGCCCTTTCACCCTGGTTAGAATCATTTCATCCATTAGACCTAAAGATTTTCCTTTTTCTTTGCTAGCATGCCCTACGAACATTCTCTTTAATGATCTGGTCTAGTTATGCCAACCATTGATTGACTCCATAGTCGAATGGCTTGAAGACCTAGCTCTATCTATATGCTCCTAGAATCCACCACTCAATCTAAAATCAAAACCCCATGAACATTGACAACTAGCCTAAAATATCATCAATACAATGATAAATTATAAAGAGAGAGCCCTCTCTGGACTTAGGTTGGCTAGAACATGAGTCTAAAGATTGGATTGTAGTTACCTCAGATTATTCCTTCTTTTGATAACTTCTAAGGAAAACTTTTAAGTGATAACACAACCCAAACTGTTCCTCCCCAAAACTGCATAGTTTTGTACTCTAGCTGAGCCGAACTACTTGGAGAGTCAATGTCGATCCAGATTGCCCATCTTCATCATCCACTGACTCTTGGGCAATTTTCATCAGTAGTGCGTGCAACCTCCATCCTGCCTCGCAACCTTGTTACCTCTCCTTGTCACCTGCATCCAAAATGATGATGCATCATGGTAGACTATGAGGTTTTTGGAAGTGATGTCATCTCATCATGTGTGACTACAGATATAGGTACACAAACGAACATGGCATGGCAATAGATGGGATGAATGAAGGGAGCACATGTAGCAGGACAGGTTCAACAACAAATGAGTAGATGATGCAAGAAAGGAAATATTCTCGCAAACAGGTGATCATGCGAACATGTGTTCCCAAATGAACAGACAAGGAAACATGCAATATGTGCTCACAAATGGATGGATGAATGAATATGAACCTTTCCCGAACAGGCGCACCTGTCAAGCTTACTAAGATACAACCAAGGAGCAATGTGCAAAGCATCATCAAGTGAACCAATGACCATCGAAGACCCTGTCCACTTTTCCATGAGGCGGTGAAGTTGTGACAAACCATGAGGACATCCATCACCCAACACTAGCATGAATGTACCAGCTCTTTCATGTCGTGTCATGTCATGAGTCATGTTGTCCACATCTCTACTGTGGGCCATACTGTAAATCAATGTAATGTAACATGCAAATCCAAGAGAGCCACTTGTTGTACAAAGATTCATGTAAAGTTGAAAAGTCATCGAATTCAAATAGTGATGAGGGTAGTCAAACATGCACAAGGGTTAGTTTCACCCTTGGCTATAAATACCCCCTCATTTGTACATACAAAGAACATTTCACCTCAGCTCCTTCCATATAGCCTTGAGAGTCTATAATCTTTTCTTTGAGGAGTAAGTAGTGGCTCCAATGCCCTACCCAGGGGATAGAGATGTATGGTGTAACGATGTGCCTTGGAAATGTTTCTTAACTCAAAAGCCTACTAATAGGAAACCACATTTTCATACATGTATTGTAACTATTATAACAATAATCTTGAACATTTGTAATGCATGTTGCTTTCACCTGTACTTAACACGTCAACTCATTCACTTGTTGTAATACATATATGTTAATGCAAAATGTGTTGTATATGTTGTTAATGTTGTCTTTCCCATGTTTGTTACCATGCCAAACATCAGACAAACCTTTCACATAAAACTGGCTATAACAATTGTTGCACTCGTGTAGACTCATCCGGTGAGTGTTGTATGTGTTATCTTCCATTTTGTGTTGTGATTGCTGCATCGATGTGGACAATTCTTCAAGAAGTTGTGCATGACATGTTTTGTTGTGTGTCATTAACAGAGTTGGGTCTTTCTCCCAACCAACTTGGGACTCACTCCTACCCTCTCCCTCTACAGTGAAAGAACCATTGACACAAGTAACACTAGAAATCACCAGGCACACAAACCTCACTTCTCGAAGACAAAGAAGACCACTCTCGTGTGCTGACAAGCGAGAGTTGAGGCAAAACCTTAAGATAATGGAAACCAAGCCATCATACTCGATGGGATTCCCACACCAAATAGTGTGAGGTATAGTTGAGACTTCATACCGAGGTGATCCCTTGAATTTTGGTGGGTTGAGCACTGTCAACAATTTATTACAATGTGGTGAGTACCATTAGAATCATCATATTTCAAATGACATATTATATTATTCATTCCTTCAAGAAATTGAAATTCAATGCAATGAAACTAGTCTCATGTGCTTGCATGCTATCGAATCTACTTTTACATTATTATGTTCCATCATTTAATATCATTCAATTTCATTGTGGGATAATCACATTAAATGTCGGAAAAGGCTAATGATTTAGAAAATTTCTTATCCATACTAGTATTTTCTCTACTTTGTGTTTTCTTATTTGGCTCATTTCTAGATGATGGTAATCATAATTGGATCATTATATTGTTTTTCATCCACATGAATGCTTTTAGAGTGAAAAAATTGGATGAATCAGCTCAGAGGACTAGTTCTATTGAGGAGACCTAGTTTGGAAATTTTGGGTTTGAAACCTTCTAGAAATAGTTTCAGAAATGAAATGGTGAATTTTAAGAGTAATTTTTTTTCCCTTAAGGAAAACAACTTATTAGAGTAATACAAAAACAAATAACTTTCCAACGATGTAAGAATCACCTCAATCAGAGTTTGTATGCAAATTTTATGCTACTTGAAAGTTGACCTTCATATTTTGACCAACAAAATTCAAGGCGATGCCAACATGAGCCCCCATTATTCATGGAAAAGTGGCTAGACATGTGATCATGATGAAAAAGAATTTATAAGAGTCCATATTGTAACTCTAGTAAAGAGATTAAGGAGTAAAAAATAACCAATAGTGGGATATCTAGATGTGTTATAACTAGGCTATGAGGAGGAAAACGGGTTCCATTCTATTCAAGTGCATTTTTCCATGGGTAGAGTAACTAAGAGTGTATAGGGAGAGGGAAAAGACAATATTTTTGTATTGTGATAGTCCATGGGCCATAGGTATCACTTCTTTGTACTTGCATCCATTTTCAATTTAGAGAAAGAGAGCATAACAACCTCATCTTCTAGCTAGTTTCTCTCTGAAAAAGTGTTATGAGGTCATATGTTATATCAGTTATGGTTTTTCTACTTTATTTCCTTATTATATATTTCTGCATAGCTATAATTTGCAGGCATATGTAATAAACAATAATTAACAGGTCTACAAACATAATGAGAAATAAACCATCATAGTGTAGATTTAAATTTTTTCTAATAACAGACTTATTGTGATGAACTATCCATTGGAATATCCATTACAATTATAGGTCAGACAAGTACCTACTAATGGAAACACTTCCATGGAAGAGAATTAGTCTATTGTAAATGGTTTATATCCATGCAAACTTAGGCAAGCTCAATTTGTATACTCTCTTTGGCTAACCATTCACTAAATTAGATTTAGGAGTTTGTAGAGTTATCTATATGTGAGGAATTTGTTGGATTCCATAGACATAACAAGTATTTTCTACACAGTAGGTAGGCCATTATATGGATTTTAGTCACTTGCAATAAATTTGCAAAGCATAAGCATGAAGAGAATACGTATTGCAATATGACTTCTCTCTTTTCAACCTTGCTAACAAAATTTATGAAATAAAGCATCAAATTGTGGCATAAGTTACAAAAATCGATAGAGAAATAATGGCATAAAGAAATAGTTAGTAGTGGTGGAAGTTGAATGTAGTCTTATCCAAAATTTAACTCTTATCTTCATACAGGTGATAAAGTAATAACATCAAACCCAATAAATTTAGTCAATTTGTCTTTAGAAGAATAAAATGAGTAATGATATGTGAATGAATTTGATGAAGAAATGGAACTTATAATCTAGGAAAATGAACCAACTGGTACATGTTTGGGAAATGCTACTAGTTACTATGTGTTGATAGTCAAAAAATTCCTCCAACAAAACTGAGAATTGCTTGATGACAAATCCAAATTAGATATACTCTAATTTAGGGTAGTAATTTCCATCAATATGTGAGCATAATTGCCACTAAATAGGTTTCTTTTTTAAAATGGTACTTTCTCATTAAGCATATTCTAAATAATAAATGAATTCGTATTTTATTGTGAAAATGAAATATTATTCTAAACCTAATCTAATAGTGGTAAAATGTTGATTATAAAAATAAATTAATTGCAAAAAATAAGAAAGAATCCAATACCCTTTACATAATGAAACTAATCTATTCAATTATCATACATAGGTCATAATTCACATGGAAACGATATTGAATATATGTTTGCAATCGTACCCATAATGTATTCACAATAATTTTCTATAGAAACAATTAACAACTTGGAAGAATCTATACAAAACATGAAATCAACAATAATGTATAATTTTTTAAATAGACCATGAATTAGCTCTTACTTTTTCCATCCTCCAAAAGAAATTCCTCAGTCTGTAGTACAAGAAAAATCATTTAGCCTTTAAATCCCTTATTGAATTTAATAACAATTTACATGTTATAAATATATATTCTCCCAACCTCTAGCAAGAATTTCTACTGGCAAGTATTCTGGACAACAAGAACTTTTCAAATAATTTAATATCCCTCTATTTCTCTTGCTAAAAACATGCAAGGAAAATGCAAATTATTTAAGAATCTTCATCCATTTTAGCCTAATACCAATACAAAATAGGACTACCAAAAGTCTCAACATAGTTTCAAAATATGAAAATGCCCATTTTAAATTCCATTTTAAACACTACATGTAATCTTGTTCTTCTTTTTATTTCATCCTTCGTTAGAAATTCTTTTCCTATTTTAGCTCACACTTCAATAATTTTTATTTAAATGGCTACAAAAATATATTGAAACAAGTACAATATTTTATCCAAATACAGAAGTATTACAATATTTCCACTTTTTCTATTCCAAGGACTTTCCTCTCATAACACATTTAAAATGGTTATACACATGATTTCACCTAATTCAGGATAGTGAAATTGAATTTTTTTTTAATTGGCCTATGAACCTATTCATTTTTTCAACGCGCCAACTTGTGTAGTTCTACCTACACTCCTAGTCATCCTGATTATTCTTGTTTCCTTTTAAAATGAAAAAATGTACAAAAGTAGCAATTAGTACGCATATCAGAAATAAACTATCAAAATTTTGATTGAATGATTTTATCCCCTGAAATGCCATTTTGTCCAATTCAGTCAACCAGAATATACAAAGTAAACCCAAAAAGGTTGTAGTATATGCACATAGTTAGTTTTAAATAGGTGAATTTTTTTTGTTTAATACTATGAAAGTGTGAAAGTTAGTATTATATTGATCAATTTATTGATAATGAATGGTTTATAACGTTTCCTAACTCAATGTATTTTGTCCGTGAATAGAATACAGAATGAATATTGGTAAACGAAGTATTCTTTTCTTATTAACCATATAAGTAATTTATTTATTAGTACTTAAGACATAACTTACACATTAGCAAGAACATGTCTAAATAGATGGATGACCTTCAAATAAGCCTAGGTTCCATGTACACTAACCCTTTCACATCTAAGTCATGTGAATTCCAATTGACGGGTTATGTGGAATTCCTTCATCAAGATGCACCTAGAGGTTAACATATTCAAATATTTGGATGGTTCAACTAATGACTCATAGCACTGGGATTGAATCAAAATTTGGTATCAAGTGGGTTTCAATAAAAATTTAGACAAGTAAATTCATATAAGTCTATGGATGTGGATATGAAACCACTAACTCAGATGGGCATGTCAACAATACACATTTAATACCGCATCAAAACGACTCATTAAATATATGCCACGTGGAATGACATAGAATATCAAATGTTAGCCTAAAATGTCATAAATTCCACGTTAGCAAAAACACACATTCATCCTTTAAAAAATTTGAAATCATATCCTAATAAGAAAAAAAATAAAGATAATATTAAAACACTTTTATTAAATTAAGCTCATGTACACACACATAATGGGATCAATACACTCGATTTAAACATAAAAGTCTAGAAGACAAGTATTCCTACTCAAGTACAACTCACTCACATAGGAAAAGAATGAGTTCTAGAACACCACCTCAGAACTCACACAATCAAGAACATTCATTTATTTGTTATCTCTAAGTCTCTTCTTTAATGGAGAAATTAAGTATTTAACATACCTAACTTGTCTGTACATAACATAAACTTATCTTTACCTAGAGCCTTTGTACAATATTCTTGTTTCATGGCACACATCTATTGTTTATGATATTTTATTTGCTCATAATTTGAAGGAAAACTATATTATAAACTTGATTCAACAATGCATTGTATATATAACTGGTTGGAAAGGAAAATTTTAAGGATGGAAAATTTTCTTGAAGTTTAAAAACATTGCCGAATCTCACTAATCACTATATGCAAACTATAAAATGTTTATTGACATATTTGTAAAATTATTCAAATTTATGATGATTTTATATATAGTCTCTATATAATGTTGGCGATTTTTAAGGTAAAATAATTTTATATTCTAAAATTTGGGTGAATCATCTTTGATGAGAATTGGAAATTGGTCAATCTTTTTTGCGGAAAAATCATGGAAAATTAGCCCACTAGGCGAATATTAGCCCCTAAAATATTACATGATGATTGGTTTGAGAAAGTATTTCGGCATAAATCATATGATAGAATAATTGTCGATGTGTTTCGAACCAACAAGTGTGGATCATTGTCAAGACAAGCTTAAGAACCAGATCATCGCTGCATATTAAATAGGGAGAGTAGAGCATCCAATGGCTAGGTTTGACTAAAAAAGGCTATATTGAAAAAAACAAATATATTAGGACATACCTGATAAACGAGTAAGAATGACCCAGAATGGTTAGATTTGACTATTCAACATGTTTAATTAAATAATATTATTATGTTAAAATATTATTTTAATATTTATCATGAGTTATTTAGGTGAAAAGATAATCATATTTAATAATAATATTAGGGAATATTATATTAAAAATGCTAGAAATAATATATCTAGGGATACTCATTGTTAGTAATCGGAAGGATTTAATAATAATTAAAAATAAATATTATACTATTATTATAATAATGTCATAGTATTCAACTTATTATTAATGTCTAGTGTAACTAATTAATATAAATCTAATAAAAAGGAATAAGTAATAATAGATCTATGTATATTATTACATGTATATTAAATATACTAGATATTCATATTATATTATATCATCGTTATTATTATATTATTATATTAATATGAAAATAAGATAATATTCGTTATGAACCATACTTTCTGTTAATTCTAGGGACTTAGTAATCGTATGATCATACGATATTACTTTTTCAATATTAATAATATAATAATAAAATAATAACAATGATGATAAAATACTAAATATGAATGATCTAGTATTTTAATATTACATGTAATAATAATATAGATCTATTATTACTATTCCTTTTTATTAGATTTATATTAATTAGTTACACTAGACATTAATAATAAGTTGAATACTATGACATTATTATAATAATAGTATAATATTTATTTTTAATTATTATTAAATCCTTCCGATTAATAACACTGAGTATCCCTAGATATATTATTTCTAGCATAATATATCCCCTAATATTATTATTAATTATGATTATCTTTTCACCTAAATAACTCATGATAAATATTAAAATAATATTTTAACATAATAATATTATTTAATTAACCATGTTGAATAATCAAATCTAACCATTTTGGGTCATTCTTAGCTGTTTATCAGGTCTGTACTAATATAGCCATTTTTTCAATATAGTTGTTTTTAGTCAAACCTATTCGTTGGATGATCTGCTCTCCCTATTTAATATGCAGCCATGATCTGATTCTTCAACTTGTCCTAACGATGAAATCACACTTGTTGGTTCAAAATGCGTCGACAATTATTTTATCATGTGATTTACGCCGAAACACTTTCTCAATCTTGATATGGATCACAGAAGCCTCAACTCAACATGGTGATTGGTGTTTGAGTTTTCCTTGCTAGTCTGTGTAATGGTTCATGGTTTTTTGGAATTGCTCCACTTCTTCTCGGTGTTCTAGTAGGTTCAATTCTTCCTTGTTCATCATCAACTTTTGTTCTTCATGTTATTCGACTTTTATGTCTTCAAGTAGTTTCTAGAAACTATGCTCTACCTCTTTTGGAATCATGTTTGTACATTCATGAAATATGACACCTCCGCTTGCAAAAAGATTGCATCATTAGATCAAACATTTTATAAGATTTATAAATAGAGAAATAACCAATAAAGATTACTTGATTACCTTCATATCAAGGTTTCTCTTATTTTCTTTAGGAACATGAGAACATGCTGTACTTCCAAATATTCTCAAATGAATCACTACTAGATTATAGACAAGAAATTCTTCATAGGTTAGATTCTTCTCTAGAATTTTTGTAGGAATTCTATTTTTCAAATATAAAATAGTGTTGATTGCTTTAGCCCATAAACTATTAGACAATTTTTTACCTTTTATCATAATTTGAGAACATTCAACCAGTGTTATATTTTTCGTTTCTTCTACACCATTATTAATGAGTATGTGGCACTACAAACTGTTACTAAATTCCATGCTTATTGTAGTAGTTGTTGAATTCCTATGATGTGTATTCTCCCTCTTGATCTGGCTTGACGACCTTGACATATTTCCTTGTTTACTTCTCAACCATATTTTTAAATTCCTTAAAATATTCAAAGAAATCATTTTTTATTCTAATAAAGTAGACCAATGTATATATATATATATATATATATATATATATATATATATATATATATATTATATATATATATAATATATATATATATATATATAATATATACATATACATATATACACATACATATATATATATATATAACTATATACATATACATATACATATACATATACATATACATATACATATATATATATATATATAATATATATATATATATATATATATATATATCCTTTTTTCTTTAAATGGTTATCCTATATTAATTACAAAAAGAAATTGAGGCATGAAATCTCAGTTACATAGATGCTAAAGAGAATGACCAGTCTAGTGGAATGTTTCTCATTGTGTGACTTATACGTACTTTAAAAAGTTCATATATTCCAAGCACAATACTAGTATAACATCTTAAAAACTAATAAAGTAGAAATACATATTTTCAATTCATTGGTTAATACAAAATGATTCAAGGACTAGTGATGCTTCTGCATTGTTCATGTTCACTTGTTATTGCTAGGCTTGGTTGATATATTTTTCTTCTTCCATGGATTGGATGTTCTCTCTGTTGTTTAAGTCTAAAATTTCTACATATTTCCTTTCCAACAATGAGACTCACTATTCCATAGTTGTAATGTGACGATGATGGTCATCAATGACTTCTTAGAGAGAAAATATCACCTTTTCAATGTGCTTGCAATGCTAATTTATCTAGTTGAGTTCCTATCTAACTAATGTTGTATCATCTTGTAAGTTGTTGATCTAAAATTTGAAGGCTTGCTCACTGTTCATTTAAGCATATTTGTATTTCCTTGGTTCATTCCAAATAAACTTTTAGGCTTTCAGAACATCCATCCTGGGATTGAGAGGATTTTAAATGATCCATTACAATAATCTCATGAGGAATGGGTGACAAAAGGATAAAGGATAGCAAAGGGTTGAGGGAAGGAGGAATCTAATAATAGGGTGAGATAGAGAATGTAGGTGAGGGGAAGGATTAAGTAGAGGTCAATATTGATTATTCAAATGATGTGGGAGATTCGATAGATAAGAAAATCTGCACATAATTGGAACAAAGGATAGATATGGGGATTTGGTCTATGCATATCTTGCTTTGAACATAGGAAGATCTTTTGAGAAGGGGGAGATCTGACCCCAGAGTGTATTTTCATGATCACGATCACAAATATTTTTAGCTTTAGGGGTTGTTGTAGATTGGAACCTACGAAGGGCAGGACAATTGGAAAAATTTAGTTGACATTAATGCTCATGGTCAAGGGATGGGAATTGTGTAATCTTCTATGTTGATTCTTACCTCTCCTTGGGGTCTTTGACATGATCTCTTTGCGTGGTGATAACCTACCCTATTGTTTCCTCTTAAGATGTGATAGAAGGAAGTCACCCCCACATGCACTATTTGAGTTTGAATGTGGGTTATGATTTAACCAAGCTTATCATTGTTGGGACTTACACCTTTGAATAACCAGTTAATTAGAAAGGAAGTGTCCCCTAGAACAACAAGACTGCCAATGTGGAGCTCACAAAGAATGATGATGCCCAAGAGGAGAATATAGGCTTATGCTCTATTATTCCTCTTCTTCAAGAGCTATGATAACTCCCCCAAAGTCTATTTTCCATGGATTATTTTTATAACCTCCACTGAGAAGGAGACAGGACCTTCTATCTCTCTTTTAACTAGGCCAAGAAGTCTTAATCCTTAAGTTTTATTATGTAGTTTTGGAGAAGAGGGAAACTTTTGGGAGGGTTGTAGGATACTTGAGTGGTTTTTGTCAGGGAAAATTGAAGTCGTTCAATTTTGGCTTCCTGTAGACATTGGAGATCCAACTTGTTGTTACCTTATTAGAAGATAAATTTAGTTCTAAGGCCCCACACTTTAGCCAAAATCATTCTTTTTACAGGCTTTTTGAAGTTGAACATGTTCTTATTTCTTACTAGCTAGATTTACCGGCAATTGAATTCTAGGATACTAAACTAAAAATGCTCAATCAAGTTTTTCTTTTTAAGAAGCAAGGGATAACTTGTATTCCAATGAGCAAAGAAATATTCTAGATTCAAATAAAAGTTTTGATGGAAGTGTAGAAGTAGTTATACGGACTTATAACATGTTTGAGAGACGAGGAAAGAAATGAACAAGTGTTTTTTTTCTTCTAAATTTAGGCAGACAGGACATCTAGATGGACCCAGTACATTATGTTTCTTATATTTTAATCTCATTCCATCCCTGGTATTCTTGAATTATGATATATCATATGAGGGAGGGCCTTTTTCTCAAATTTCCAAATTGAGGAGAAAGATTCTAAAGGTATTTGAGACTTGAGAAGATGTTGGCGACAGTTGTTCAAATATTTTTGTTCTATGAAATTTTTCCATCATTCTAATTCCTTAGTGACTAATCTCTCAAGAATTTTCATTCCCAGGTCTATATTCATAAGTTCAGGTTGCCTAACGTTGATCCCACCTCTTTCATAGGCGGCTGTGATATTTATCCTACTAAGAAGGTGGAATTTTTTTGTGTTTGTCTTATGTCCTTGCCACAAAAAAAAATCTTAAGAAAAGTTCAATATGCTTTTGAATGATGGTTAGTGCTTGAAGGATCATGTATTGATACATGGGAAGAGTAGATAATAAGGATTTTATTAAGATGATGTGACCTACCAAATTTAACCATTGCATCCCCCAATATAGAATAATTTAACCTCATATTATATATTATCTCTTCCCATAACTCAACCTTTGTGATTTTCTTAAATGTTATCATTCCTAGATACTTGAAGTGAGTCCATTTAGATTTGAAAGGAATTTCAAATATTTGAGAAATTTTCCTAAGAGTCCTAGAGGGGATGTTGCATCCATATATATTACTCTTAATTTTATTAAGTATACCTCCTAATCGTTCAATACGGAGTTCAATGTTGGTCTTGATTCTTCTAGCAACTGTTGGTGAAGTTTCCCCTATTAATAATGTGTCATCAATGAATTAAGAATCATTTAGGCTTTTCAAACGTCTAGTGTAATGGATTTTGATGATGAGCCCTCATTTTCTATCTTGCTCAAGCAGTTTGGTTAATTATTATGCCACAAGGACATATAGGAAGGGTAAGAGGGGGCTACCCTTTCTTTACTCCCCATATGCTTTGGAAGACGTGACTCTATATTCCATTTACTAAGGATACTATCCATGGCTTGTTAATACAAGTATTGATCAGATCAACCAATCCATTAGCAAGGAACACAGATGAAGGATTTTCTTAGTCTGTCAAAGGAATTGGCCATGATGAGCTTAAGGATGATGTGTTTCTATTCTCTAGAAATATTTGAATGAATTTCTTCCTGTACTAAGAGGATACTTTCTAGTATATGTTTTTTGCAAATGAAGAAACCTTCATTTTCGGAGGTTAGATGGGGGAGAAGGATATTGAGTCAGTTTGTGAGGATTTTGGACAAGATTTTGTAAGAGTAATTACACAATGAAATATGATAGAATTGGTTGAAAGAGGAGGGTCTACTTTATTTTGGAATTAATGGAAGAAAGGTTGAATTGGTGTTACTTCCACCTTGGAATTTCTATTGTGCCAATGGATAATTTTGACGAGATATTTTTTTATGAACTCCAAATAAGATCAGTAGAAGGACATGGGGAATCCATCTAGATGTAGTGCTTTGTCAAGGTGCAAAATCCATACTACTTGTTGCATTTATTCTTAATCTATTTTCTTGGATAGAGAATCATTAGATTCAACAGTTATGTTTTTTCATATCGTTATAATTTTTTTCTCAAAAATTGACTAGTTCAAGATCTCTTGTCATAAGTCTACTGAAGTGAAAATATGATTCATGCTTGATGACTTTTGGTCCTTTTATGAGAACATTGTATTTTCTGTAGAATGAGTTGACATTGTTTTATTTCTTTAGGCCTTCAATTGATTATGAAAGGAGGCATTGTTCTTATCAACTTCTTGGATCCATAGAATTCTATATTTCATTCTCTAGTCCTTTTCGTCTTTTCTATTAATTTGATATGTCTGCCAATATAGCTCCATATATTTTTCTTAGATATATGTTATCTCCTCCTCATTTTCCATCCATTTTTACACTTTTATCACATCCATTTGGAAGTAACTCTTTTCCTATATTGACATTGTATAACCTGTTTTTTCCCAGCTCTTAATGGCATATTTAATAAGATTTGATTTTATCACACAGGAAAAGCTTGGAAAACTATGTATACTTGTGTACCAAGCCTTTTAATCATATGCTTTACTTCATTGTATGTGTTCTAGAGGGTGTTGTAATAGAAGGGAATGGGGTGGATATTTGTTCTCTCATCCAATTTTAAGTTGACGGGCTTATGGCCAGATACTACTATAGACTGTATCTTAGAAGATACAACGCCAAACCTTGCAATTAGGTCCATATGGATAGTGAATCAATCCAACCTTTATTTGATGTTTCCTCATCCTCTTTGTCTATTGATCCACACAAATTTGTTTTTCTTTTGTTTTACATATGCAAAGTTGTGATCAATATTAATAGTTTCTAACTTGTATCCACATGGATCAAGGAGGTGGATACCACCTCTTTTTTATTTAATGCTCATAACAAGGTTGAAGGCTTTCGAACGATAAAAAGGTGTCTTTTTAACTCCTAATTATCTTCACATTAATTGTCAACCCAGGGACGACTTTTTATTTCAAGAGTGTACTCAGTATGAGGTGGCTATTTACTCAAGAGTAATGTTTCACAGTATAGTGCTTAAAGTCCAAAAGTAAATGAAATCTTGAAACAAAATCTAATTAGAACAACAAGAAACTCAAATGCTCTGTAATTAAATCATTCACTCAAACAATCATCAATTGAGGATACAGTAGCAATAACTCATTTCTCTAGAGATTGATGAAATTGAAATCAAACTGGAACAAGACAATCAATCTCGGAATGAGGAAGCAATAACAAATGTTCTCTACAGTTGACAGTCCTACTTTAAAGTAATTAAAAGGAAATCAAAATTGAACCAAAGCTGTTATTGAAAGTAAACTAGGAAAACTCTTTAAAAACAAACTCTTGCAATTAACCAACAGAAATGAATAAGAAAGTAAATGGACAACAAACTGTAATTAAAGGAATTAAACAACCAATCCTATTTAATAAATTTGAACAACAAACTCTAATTAATGGAATCGAATAACCAATCCTATTGAACAACAATGTGTAATGAATATCAATCAAACAGAACAACAAATGGAATGAAACGATAATTGAAATTGAATAGCGAAGCTTTATATTTGAAATGAGTAGCATAAAAATATATGTTGAGAAGGATAATAATCTCTGTTATGATGAAAAAGAACAGCCACGTGATTCAATGTCAACTTGTGCAATAAAACAATTTCATAAAATATTATAACAGCTCGCTGCAAAAACATGAAATTGTAAGGTAATACGATTCGAAGAAATAGGAATTAAATAAAATCAACACACGATGGAAATTGGAAAGATATAATACAACAGTAGCATACTCCACCAGAGGCTAGGCCCTTATCCGCCAGCGGATGCTGCTAGGCTACTTCAGATGAGAAGAATGAACAACAACCCTTTTATTTTTTCATCATCAAACTGTGAAATCATTACTGCAGCTGAAGCTTTGAGAATTACAATGGTAATGCAACAATCTCCTTTTCCTCCTATTCTATCCTATCCCATCATCATTCTTGAATTTCCAATTCTGAATCCTCAATTCTCCCTGATTTTTCCATCCCCATCTCTGATCTCTGCTTTCATTTAAATAGAGAGAGATGAGAGAGCAGTTACAAAAGAGATAATTACAACATGATTTCTATTACAAAATTAGATTGATTTTAACCAATTGATCAACAAGAAAATATATTTCCATCCATCTTTGAACAAGAGCAAGGCGAATTTAGCTTTACAACTGAGATTTGGAGGACGACTGCAACAACAAATTTGAGAAAATCGTGCTCAAAAAACCCTACGTTTCTCTTAGTACAAGCTGAATTTGGGCAAACCATTCTTTAAAAAAGTTAATTGTGTTCGTTATGGACAAAACCCATGTTCCGGATTTTCTAGATTCTTCTTCTTTTGCCCAGAATCTCAACTACAAAATTGTCACTTCTTATTCCAGCGAATTTCTGAGTTGGAATATTTAACGATCAAATCTTCAATTTGGAAATTATCTTGGAGGTTAAAAATAATGAATAATGTTACAACCAATTTATTACAACTATTATTGATAAAATCATGCATAATCATCGATTTATTAGAAATAAAGGAGAAGAACTAATATTCATCCATAATAGCATAAATCATTTATAAAATAGATTTATATAATAAATTATAATAAATAACATGATAAAAGAGTAAAAATGGATGAAATAAGTGTTAAAATGTGGTCGTATTCATGGCCCCACAAAGACATCACCTATATAACATAAGGACCACCATCTGATTCTATCTTTTTATTTTAGACATTTCCAATATTTCTCTTTGCCCTTATCATGCATAGGGGCATAAATGTTGTACATTGTGCAAGTTTTTCCACTTACTTTATTGTGAAAAATTTCCTTTATCCAATGTTGTTCTCTATGTATGTTTTGGATGTATAGAATTGTATGGTTTCACATAGTGCATATTCCTATTGATGCATCTCACACGCTGATTGTTATCTCTTCGAAATATTTGGAAATTTTCTTGATTGTGGATGTCATTTCTTCCTCGTTTGCTCTAGTCTCTTAGATTAGTAGGCCTATCGACTTTTATAATATTATCAAATATTTTATTGCATTTATTTTTGTAACATTACCAAGGTCTCTGCAATTCCAGGACATCAGATTCGTTATTTACCTTGTGAAGGGTAAACAAAGCCCTTGACTCTCCCTCCTTAGAGGTAAGGTCCTTTCGATGCGATTCTTTTCCTTAAGAACGAGTCATTGGTTGATGGATGCCCATTTACATGTATTCTTATGTTTATCGATCATGAACCTCCTTGTTTTACTTCCTTAAAATTTTCCTTTGAGGTGCTTATGGTGGTAATGGTGATTCTTTTCATTTTTGTTTTGGTTAGGATTCCAATAAAGGAGGGTGATGAAGGATTTGAGGAAGAAGCAGGGAGAGACAAGGTTGGAGGAAGATGAGCTCATCCTGAACAACATCTTAAACTATTATTAGATCAATTGAGAAGGGATTTAGAAGAGGGCTAATCTAATTAGGATATGTGAATTGATAGCTAATAAAAGGATGGATTGAGGAAGGTGCATCTTCTAACGCCTCCACAAGATTGGCGTTGGAGGTTTGAAGGTCACCTAGGTCAAAAGGGAGGCTGAATAAAATTCAAAAGTACTAGAGGAGCTAGGCATGGAAGCTGCAAATTTAGACAAGGGGTTAGCATTTGAAGAAGAAGGAAAATATGATGCAGGGTGAGGGGTTGGGAAACTAGATCTAGGATGTGAAGGCTTAGGCTATTTAGTAGATTTTTTGGGGTTGTTATTGTT
The DNA here is from genome assembly GCA_000404065.3 of Pinus taeda. Taxonomy (NCBI): domain Eukaryota; kingdom Viridiplantae; phylum Streptophyta; class Pinopsida; order Pinales; family Pinaceae; genus Pinus; species Pinus taeda. The sequence continues at coordinate 52,136 of APFE031409854.1, read as the reverse complement.
GCACCTAAGTGTTTCCCATTATTCAAATTAGGCTTCTTAAGATTTAAATGTTGATTTTTTCGAACATATGTTAGCGACTTGACCATATTCATAATATAGCTTGCATTTGAAGGGTAGTTATTCATATTCTAAATACAAAATATTCCTCCAATTATCAAGGTTCACTAGTTTAGGGAGTCCTCTAGCTAGGTTAAATTCTATGCACATCCTTGCATATGCATGCATGTTCACCTTTGGTTCACTCTAATATATGTATTTTTTTATTTTATTCCCTAGGGTTGTTATTGATTCATTCCCCCAACAATGGAGAGGGATGTGAGGTAGATGAACTGAGACCAACACAGTCATAGGGATGTCAAGTTGTATATGAAAGTCTAGGGTCCATATATTCAAGTATTGACCCCTCAAATCCATGTAATATGGTCCAGTCCTAAAGATTATGTCTTTGTCTTCATTAGATTCCAAATAGGAGGTGAGGTATAATCTTCCAGAAAATCATGCCGACATTTTCCCATTGATTTTTTCTAACGTGTTTCTGTCTATTCATTTTTGCATAAATTTTGGAGTGGGAAAGAGACCAATGAGTTTCCTGACTAGTAGTCACTCAACAAGGAAGAGAGGTTCAATTTGAGGAATCACCAAGGGTAGATCAATCTTATGTATGGAGTATAATCATTTAAAAAAAATGGAAATAGATGGGCCATCATGAGGTATGCCAAGAGATCAAATGAGATAACAGAATGCAATTGCAGTTGGATCGGGAGGATGAGGAGGGGGTAAACCCATGCTCCCCCACTCCCCATAATCTCCCCCCACCCTACCCCCCCAACACCATCAAGATTGGACTCCATAGGGGTGGGGGGAACCAATCAAAGGAGATCAAGAGTAGAGTGGTTGTCAGAGCACCCTCAGAGCCCAATCATGCATATTATCTCCTATGTATAAATAATTTTATTATCAATGAAAGTAATATAATATGAAGCTCCACCCAATGATCTGTTTTGCATGGGTCCACAAATATCACTATGAATTAGCTCAAGAATTTCCCTCTTTCTATTTTCCTTTCTATTGGCATTATGGTACATACGTTGTCCTTGAAGGCAACGCACATACAGGTCAGTTTAAAAATGATAAAGGGAAACTCACATTGTAATAGGTCTATTCAGAGGTAATAGAGTAATGGTAGAGAAGAAAAGGGTGATGGGACAAAGGATTACAGATCAAAATCAAGAAATTGAGGAAAGAAAACATTTTAAGTTGTATACACTATTTAACCTAGTCCAAGTAGCATATACACATGGGCGCACATAATAAAAGTAGTATATATGTATGAACAGAGTTTCACAGAAGGAAAAGCACATATTGAATGGAAAATTAAGGCTAAAGAAGACCAAGGGTCCATACCATGGTATTAGCGAGCAATATTGAGTGGAATAATGGTTACTTGATCTTGTCTAAGAATAACATAGGTTCTAAGTGTTGTTTTGATTCACGGTATTAACAAAGGCTCTAAGTATATAAGGAGGAGAAGATCAAAGGGATAGATGTGCAAGTGAAAGTTTTTTCATCAACACTTCCATCAGAGGTATATTTTGTGTTGTAAGGGTTATGGTTATGATATAGATCTGAAACATCTTGTGCACCCTTGCATACAATGTTGGATTAGGATCATGAGACATAAAATGACTTATCATTGTATGACTTGATAATGGATAGGATAGATCTACATGCTAATGAATGTTTTATCATTTAAATGTTATGATCTTGGTATATCTGAAGCCTTGAAAACCTACAAAATTATAAATCAGTATTTGTAGATCTATACATAGGTTCACCTCAGTGAAGGTGCATATACATGCGGTTTCGGTACTTTAGAGTAGCATATGGAGAGGAAGGGCTTATTGTTTAGAAATGACTAATCTATCTTATCAATATTGTTGTTTTATTGTTGTTTGTCAATGATGGCTTCATTAGATCTCAAGTAAAATTGATTGTATAAGGAGATTGAGTCTCACTGACTGATAGATTGACTAAGAAAGGTGATCTTTGCTACTATCTGTTTAGAACTCTGTAATATGAAAATAGATCTTGAGAATATCTCTGGCTAGTATAGTTTTTAGTTCATAATTTTTATGATTCAGTATCTCTAGATCTATATGTCGGTTGGGTTCAAGAAATTAGCGTATACACGCCAACTGTCCTCATTGAAGTAGCATATACATTTTGAGATATGATTTTTGAGGTTGTAGTTGGTTCTTGTTGTTGATGCAATGTTCTGGGCTCAACTCTGTGTTCTGATGACAGTGATTTGACTGTTCAAATTGACTGATTATGTTTTTCTTGAGAATTGATGGGTTTCAGTGATTGGTTGATGTAGTTGTATTTTATCGTTGTATTACGATTGTGGTGATTTATTTTGAGCTTCAATGTTACTAATGGGTCTAGTATGAAAATTTGATGAAATGTGGCCTACATATTGTGCTGATGTGTACCAGGAGTATCCAGTCTGAAAACATATGAAACATGGTCCTTGTAGAAAGAGTGAAGTTTATATCCTTCTGTAAGCCAATGCCTACGTAATGGTATAATTTTACACCAGTACAAAATCTAGGGGGTTTTAGCTCCCTTCCAGTAGTATTTGGAGAGAGAGTAAAGGTTGTAGCCTTTTGTATGCTAGTGCCTATGTACTAGTAAACATATAAACGAGTACAAGAGCTAGGGGGTTACATCTCACTTACTATAGAAGCTAGAAAATGAGTAATGGTTGTAGCCTTTAGCAGGTAGATGCCTATGTAGTGGAAAAATTATGAACGAGTACAAAACTTGTAAACACTTTTTATAATAAAGAAGATTGAAGACTGAGATGAGACCAGTGGTGGGTGTTTCCCATATTAGGTTTCCACCTGAAAAATCTTGGTGTTCATGTGTGCTCCTTATGTGTGTTTATTTGTTCTATTCTTACTACATCTGTTTACTACTTAGTAAATGCATCACACTCTGATTTAAGTCCAGCAAATAGTGAATTAGTTCTTTTACAAGTTTATTATCGATACGATGGTTTCATTCAGTATAGTCGTGGACAGATGATATTTGGTTTTTGTAAAATCACGTATAAGGTTTGAAAAGGAAAAATTATTGTTGTGAAAGTTTAAATACTAATTCCCCCCTCCCCCCTTAGTATTTTTTCCAACAATTGGTATTAGAGTAGGTCCTTCAGAAGAAGATTGATCACTTAAAAGAAGATCTCTCAAGATGAGAAATCATGAAGTTATGGGATCTATGAGACCACCAATTTTTGATAGAAATAACTTAGCATATTGGAAGATAAGGACCAGAGCCTATATTTAGTCACTTGGAGCTGAAGTTTGGGAAATTGTGGAAGGAGGATACCAATATCAAATAGTAGTCCCAATAGATCCAGTGGAAAAGATATCATATGAAACCAATGTCAAACCCGTCAATGCATTATTGGGAAGTCTATCAAAATCAGAATTCGTCAAATTCATGTAGCTAAACACAGCCAAAGAAATATGGGACAAAATCATTGAGAGCCACAAGGGCCACTCCCAGGTAAAACGCACTAAACTTGAAACTCTTAGAATTCAATATGAAACTCTCAAGATGCATAGTGATGAAAGTATTTCTAGTTACTTTTTACGAGTCTATGAGGTTGCAAATTGTATGAAGAATCTAGGTGAAGAAATGAAAGAGGCTACTATAGTGTAGAAAATTTTAATATCCCTATATTTTAAATTTGAGTTAAAAGTATCTTCCATTGAAGAGAAGCAGGATCTACAATCTATTACTTTTGTTCAACTTCATGCAATTTTAACTGCCTTTGAAATGAGGAAATGAGGTCCATAAAAAATTAGAGAAGTCACTTTCAAAGCCTCTGCAAAGGGAAAAGAAAAGGAATATCTCAAGGAAGCAGGTTGTATATCAGAAGAAGATGTGGTAAAGTTTATGAAGAAAGTTCAACTAGGTACTGGAAGATTGAAAGCTAAGCTTCACTTCATATTTTTTGTTTGTGGTAGAGTTGGTCATTCAATTGCTAAATGTACTAATAAAGACAACCATGAGAAAGAAAAGGATTTTGTAAAAGGTAATAAGAAATTGTTTGTTAATAGAAGAAGTTATTATACTCATCAATATAGTGATGGCTCGTCTAAAGGTGATGAAGATGACTCTAAGAAAGATATTAAACTACTCATGTCTTATGAAAATGATAATTTCATGGATGCCTTAGAAGAAGAAGATTTTCTTGAAGAAATCAGTCAACTCAAAATATTCTTGGAAGAAAATAATATAGTCATAGACACTTTCGCACATCAACTCACGAAAAGGGAAAAGAACAGTGAAAAATTAGAGTGTGAAGTAGTGGCTGTAAGAAAGGAACTTGAGAAGACAAAATCTCTGAATCTTAGTTTTGTTAAAGGATCAAAAACCTTAGATGAAACCATCAAGGTTCAACGTTCTCCTCTTATAAAGGCTGGTATTGGATAAATTCGAGAAACATCCCAACCAAAAATGTCTTCAGCCATCATGAGAAGTTACCTTAATGTAGCAAAAACCAATCAAAATTGTGTCAATCCTCATAAAAATCCTAAATGTACTCCCGAGGTAAATCCTGCTCATTTTACTCTAAGGGTGAACATCAATAGAAGCACCAACCAACAGCTGAACAATACCAAAAGTTTTTATGATTACATAAATTTCTTCTTTATTGGAAAGTGTTTTTCATGCCATAACTTTGGTCATAAGGCTACTCAATGTGTTGCTCACAAAACTATCATGACTAGAGAAGCAAGAAAACAAAGGAGTGTGACAGGAATCAAGAAGCACTCTTATAACAACTTTTCACCTCTTGAAGATGAAATTGAATGTTCATTTTGAAATAACTTTTGTCATGAATAATCTGAATGCAGGAGCAAATTTTTGCCAACATATCGAAAGGAGAAAACATCATCAACCTCCAAGTTATGGAAAAAGTAGGAATTACAGGCAAAAAGAGGTGGCATAGTTGTTTGTAGAAGGACAAGAAAATCAGTGCTACATTGATAACAAATTCTCAAAACACATGACATTTGATAAAGATAAACTCATTTCATACACTGGTTTAGGAAAGGAAAAAATGTCTCTTTTGGGAATGAAACACCAGCTGTCAATAAGGGTAAAGGTTCTATTTATCTAAAAGAAAAGGTTAAATATGGAAATTTTATGAATGTTGATGCCCTAAAGCATAACTTATTATGTGTTAGTCAAATGTTTCATCATTGAAATGAACTTGTTCTTCAATCAAAATAATGTGTGATTCGTGAGCTTGACACAGGAAAGACCATAATCAAAGGTACAAGAACTCCAAGAAATCTATATATACTAAAAGGACATCAAGAGCAATGTTATCTTAGAAAAACATAAGAGAACTGGTTATGGCATAGAATATTAGGGAATGTAATAATTTATCAAATAAGAAAATCATGCAGGCTGAAGGTTATTTGTGATCTTCCATATATCCTCATCCTAAAAGGTACCATCTATAAACCATGTCAATTCAGTAGGAAAACTAGAGTTCAATTCAATGCCACAGAAGGATCAGCAAGTAAGCCTCTTGAACTCATTTATACTGATTTGTGTTCACCAGCAAGGAAAAGGTCACCTCATGGAGAATAATACTACATTTTATTCATTAATGATTTTTCAAGAATGTGCTAGATTGGTTTACTAAAACATAGAGATGAAGCATTTGAAAAGTTTAAAGCCTTCAAAGCTTTAGTTGAAAATTAATTAGATTCGAAAATGAAATTTCTTACATCTCATCAAGGAGAAGAATTCATATCAGATCAATTTTTTGAAATTTGTGACAAGATGGAATAAAGATACAATTATGTATTGCCAAAACTCCTCAAAAAAATGGCGTGGTGGAAAGAATGAATATAATAGTTCAACAAATGGCTATAGCTATGCTTGATGAGTTTGGGACTTTTGACACCTTCTGGGGTGAAGTTGCGCATACTGCAGTAAATATTCTCAACAAATCTCATGTACATGTAAATAATTATCAAAATCCATATGAACTTTTTGTACGTTAAGCTTCCCACTATAAAACAGTACAAATTTTTTGGAAGCAAATGTTTCATCAAAAATAATAAGGAAAAACATGGTGATTTTTAACTGACAGAAGACAAAGGAATATTTCCTTGTTATTCATCTAGAAGTAAAGGGTACAAACGTTATAATAAGAGACTTCAAAAAATTATTGAATGCATTGATGTTGTAATTGATGAAGCATGCAAAAATATGAAATAGGTGACATCAACAAAAGAATATGATAATAATGAAGACAGTGAATTCTTTCCCATATCAAATCGAAATGATAAAGAGGAAGAAACTAGTGAAGCATCAGAATAAGACACATTTGATAGGGAAAAGTCTCCATCCAGGTATGTTCAAAAGAATCATCTAGAATCTCAAATACTAGGAGAAAAAGGGTCTAAAGTACAAAAAAGAATAACTCTTGTAGGATGTGCTAGTTATCTAGCTTTCTTACCTTATTATCCTCCATATAACTACAAAATGTAAATGAAGCTAGTAGAGATGAATGTTAGGTTAAGGCCATGCATGAAGAACTTGACCAAATTCAAAATAATGATAATTGGGAATGAGTTCCTAGACCTCGTGATACAAATGTTATAGGAACAAAATGGATATTCGAGAATAAGTTGAATGAAAATGGAGAGGTAATTAGGAATAAATAAAGGCTTGTTTGTAAAGGGTATGAACAATAGGAAGGTATAGAATTTGAAGAAACGTTTGCACCTATAGCTAGACTTGAATCCATAAGAATGTTTCTTGCTCTTTCAAGTTTTCGAAAATTCAAAGTTTATCAAATGGATGTAAAATCAACATTTCTTAATGGAGATTTAGAAGAAGTATACATTGAACAAGCAGAAGGATTCATTTTGGGAAATGATGCAAAGTTTGTATGAAAACTAAAAATGCTTTATATTGACTAAAACAAGCTCTGAGGGCATGGTATTATCGTCTTGACAAATATCTTAAACAACAAGGCTTCACAAAATGAACTGTAGACAACAACTTATATACAAAAATAGAGAATGATAAACTGCTAATTATTGTTGTTTAGGTTGATGATATCATATTTGGTAGTAATGAAGAATCTATGAGACAAAAATTTGCTTTTGTTATGCAACACGAATTTGAAATGTCTTTACTTGGAGAACTAACCTATTTTCTTGATCTACAAGTGCAACAAACAAAAGATGTCATCTTTCTCTCACAAACTAAATATCTCAAGTAGATTCTGAAGAAGTACGAAGTGGAAGATTCCAAATCAATATGTACTCCAATGGTAATAGAATGTAGTCTCATTTCTAATGATGATTATGCTATAGTGAATATTCCAGAGTATAGATCTATGATTGGGAGCCTACTTTGTCAATAGGTACCATACTAGATATCATGCGTGCAGTAGGAATTGTTGGAAGATTCTAAGCAAATATGAAGGAATCACATCATCAGGTAGTAAAAAGAATATTGAAATATGTCCAGGGAACTCAGGACTTTGGTCTATGGTATCCTAAAGATGTAGATCTCACTCTTCATGCATATATATATGCGGATGGGGCTAGAAATGTTTATGACCGAAAAAACACTAGTGGAGCTGCATTTTATATGGGATCATGATTAGTATCTTCTTTAAGTAAGAAACAAAGTTCCATTGCCATATCTACAACAGAAGAAGAATATGCGGTTGTTGCATATTTATGCACACAACCTTTTTGGATGATGGAAACATTACAATATATTCAAATTAAATTTTCTCCACCCATCTCCATCCTATGTGATAATACTAGTGATATTAGTATTTCGATAAATCATGTTATGTGCTCCAACACCAAGAACATACCCATTAAGTATCACTTTCTATGAGAAAAAGATCTTGAAAAAAAGGTTAAATTAGAGTATGTTCCCTCCGAAGATCAAGTGATTGATATATTTACCAAACCTCTTCCCAGAGAAGCATTTGAATATCTCAGACAAAAACTGGGAGTTGTTTCTACCTCATCCTGTTGTTAAAACTAGTTTGTTCAGATTGAGAGGATTGTTTTCTATGAGTAGATTTCATGAAGCAGATTCATGTATATAAGTGAGTTTCTATGTCGACAGTAGCGTATATGTTTCTCTGATAGAAAAAAATTGGTTCACACTCAAAATCAGTTTCCAACATGGTTGTTTAGTCTGATGTTGATGGATACAGTCTGATGATATTTATTTAATTGATGAATATGATGAATCAATTTTTGCAATGCATAGGTAACACAGGTTCAGGGGGAGCATTAACCTTCAAAATATTATGCTTTGTTGGCATCATGGTTGTTGAATTCAGCTATGGTCTTAGTTATTAAGGCCATTGGATGAAAATGTGATGTAAAGACCTATGGTGTAACGATATGTCTCTTTCTATCATATTCTATTATGAATGAGTCATTCCGGACATATGATGTAATTTGTACCCCCACTATGCATGGGAAGGATGATGTAATAATTGCAATTTTTAGTCATGTATGAACATTTGATGTATCCCCACTCAATTGAGTGATTGATGTATGTATGAGTCATTGGTGATAGGAAGGTCATACTCACATAATTGAGTTTTAGAGTCATGTTATTCTTTTGAAAAAATATTTCTTAGACTCTGCTTATGCTTAGGGGGAGCATGGATAATATAGTGCATCTCAACATGTACTAAGGGGGAGAGTATGTTGGTGTTGGTTGATATATCTAACAGGTTCTACATCTTAAAGTGATCAACACCAATATGGTTGCCATCAAGTCCAAAGGGGGATATTGTTGGAATTATAGTACATGTGTTTTCCTTGATTGCAACACACATGCAGGTTAGTTCATAAGCGATAAAGGGAAACTCACATTGTAATAGATCTATGCAAAGGTAATAGAGTAATGGTACAGAAGAACGGGATGACGAGATAAAGGATTACAAATTAGGATGAAGAAAAGTTTCACAAAAGGAAAAGTTCCTATGGGATGGAAAATTAAGGTTAAATAATACGAAGGGTCTGTACCATGGTATTAGCCCACATTATTGAGTGGAATAATGGTTACTTGATCCTGTCCAAGAATACCATCGGTTCTAGGTGTTGTTTTGGTGCATGGTATTAAAAAGGGCTCTAAGTATATAAGGACGAGAAGGTTAAAGGGCTAGATGTGCAAGTGAAAGGGTTTTTCATGAATACTACCATCTGAGGTATATTTTGTGTCGTAAGGGTTATGGTTATGATATAGATATGAAACACCTTGTGCACCCTTGGATACAATGTTGGATCAGGATCATGAGACCTTAAATGGCTTATCATTGTATGATATGATGATGGATAGGCTAGATGTAAGTGCTAATGCATGCTTTATCATTTAAATGTTATTATATGGGTATATTTGAAGCCTTCAAAATATGTGAAGTTATAAGTAATTATTTTTAGATCTATACACAGGTTCACCTCAGTGAAGGCGCGTATACACACGGGTTCAAAACTTCCATGTAGCATATGCAGAGGAAGGGCTTGTTGTTTAGAAATGATTGGTCTATCTAATCAATGGTGTTGTTTAATTGTTGTTAGTCGATGATGTCTTCATTAGATATGACGTAAAACTGATTGTATAACGAGATTGAGTCTAGATGACTAATTGATTAAGTAAGAAGGGTGATCTTTTCTTCTATCTATTTAGAACTCTATGATATGACAATAGATCTTCAGAATGCCTTTCGGTAGTAAACTTTTTAGTTCATAAGTTTTATGATTTAGTATTTTTAGAGGTATACACAAATTGGGTTACAGAAAGTAGCGTATACACGCATATTGTCCTCATTGAAGTAGCTTATGAATTCTGACATATGATTTTTGAGGTTACAGTTGGTTATGGTTGTTGATGTAGTGTTTTGGGTTCAAGTCTGTGTCCTGGTGATAATGATCTTACTATTTAGATTGACCGATTTTGTTTTTCTTCAGAGTTGATGGGTTTTAGTGATTAGTTAATGTAGTTCTATTTGATGGTTATATTACAGTTCTGGTGATTGATTTTGAGCTTCAATTTTACTGATGTGTCTAGTATGAAAATTTGATGAAACATGGCCTACATATTGTGTTGATGTGTACCATGAGTATCTAGTCCGAAAATTTATGAAACATGGGTTTTGGAGGAAGAATGAAGGTGATAGCCTTCTGTAGGCTGGCGCCTATGTACTAGTACAAGTTTACGCTAGCACGAGAGCTAGGGGGTTGTAGATCCCTTTCAATAGCAGTTGTAGAATGAGTAAAGGTTGTAGCCTTCTATATATCAGTGCCTACGTACTCGTAAACATATCATCCAGTACAAGAGCTATGGGGTTGGAGCTCCCATGCAGTAGAAGTTGGAAATGATTGAAGATTGTAGCCTTCAGCATGTAGATCCCTACATACTCGAAAAATTTTGCAACAGTACAAAACTTGTAAATTTTTTTATAATAAGAAGATTGAAGACTAAGATGACAACAATGGTGGTCCTTTCGCACATTGGGTTTCGACCTAAGAAATCCTGGTGTTCATGTGTTCTTCTTATGTGTTTTGATTTATTTTGTTATTACTGCAATTTTTTAATTCTTAGTAAATGCATCACACTTTGATTTAAGTTCAACATACAATTATTTAGTTGTTTTACAAGTTTATTATCTATATGCTAGTTTCATTCACTATAATTATGGGCATACGTTGTTTGGCTTCTGCAAAATTGTGTATACAGTTATGAAAGTAAAAAATGTTATTGTGAAAGTTGAAATAGTGATTCACCCTCCCCGCCTCCTCTTAGTATTTTTCCCAACACTTTCTTGGAGGAAACTTGTCCCTGTGTTATTTTCATAATGCACACCCTTCACATTCAACATATTCATTCTTAAAGTTTGGAAGAACTTCTACCATACCCATCTTAAGAAGTGACACAAGCTCATTGTGATTGATATGTTCATGCCTTTGATGCCATAGCTCCTATGAAGTCATGGTTTTATGTTCCATTGCTTGATGATATTTCTTGTTAACATCAAACTTGTACAATCCTCTAGCTCAAAATCTTGTTGCTATGATGTTGTAGTTGTCCTCTATATCTTCTATAATATAATGTGACTTAAAGAATTCAACTTTGAGATCTTGATATGCAATGGTGGATATAAAGATTAGATTCTTCTTGATTCTAGGAACATAAATCACATTTTCCATTTGTCTAACACGTCCATTTGGTAAAGTTACACATACATCACCATAACCTTCAATTTCATGAGCTCTATCATCTCCTAGAGAGATGTGAGTACCATTAATTTTTTCATGGAAGAACAAGAATAAATAAACCATGTATTAACATGAAAATTTTCTACTGATAAGGAATCATCTGGAATGAATAATTTGAGATTTTTTAGATTATCATTAACTGGGGCTCCTTTATCAACAAAAAATCATAAATGTCTTTTATGCTTGGACTCATCAAATTTATTTTTCTTACATTCTTTAGCAAAGTGTCTAGACTTACCACAATATAAACATCCATTCTTCCTATTCATATAGGTATTTTTTCTTGGTGATGTTGTGCCTTGAAGTGGTTTTCGACTAAGACATTCCCCGTTTGTTCTTGTTTGATGGCTTTTGTTTGTATGGATGCTTCCCCTTGTCTACCAGTGCCAAATTTGATATTTTATAAATACCATTGATATTATTCCTTCTTTATTCTTCTCGTAGGAGAATACCTGTTAATTTTACAAAGGTGGGAACCTTTTCCCTAACAGAAATTCTAATGATCAAGATATGATAATCATCCAATATCCTATTGAATTTAATTGTTACTGGACAATTTGTAGAAATATTTCCACCAATAGCACCAAGAATATTAAAAATTTCTTTGATTCTAGAAATAACATCACTAATTCTTTAATGCACCTCCATCTTAATTGAGAAAACAATATTCCTCAAAATTAACACTTGATTAGTATTGGAAGTTTCATACAACCTTTTAATTTTTTCTCTTTTTCTTTAGACGTAGCACAATTCATGATGTATTGAATAATGTTATCCTTTACAGACATTCACAAGAGTACCTTGGCTTTGGTCTCTTTTCTCTCCAAATATTGAAATGAAGTTGTTGGTGGTGCCATTTTGGTTTCATATTGTGATATTATTGACCATATTTTGTAGCCTTCCATTAACGTCTGCAACCTAAATTTCCAATTTGCATAATTGTCTCCATCTAGCTTTGTTGATTCATTTAAATATGAGTCTACAAATATATTCAATAGTTTTAAATAAAAATATCAAATATCTCCAATTAAAAATAAAAATGCACCATATGCAAATCAAATTATGCTTCATATATTTGAACATATAAAAATACACACACTAGATTTACTTAGTCTAGTTTATTTTTGCAATACCCCAAATCTAATAGATGCTTCTTTTATATTGTACTCCACTTCTATTCTTGTTCTTCTTGCTCTTCTTATTGTTTAGATATAAATCTAACATAAATTTGAATTAATTATGCCAAACGCTTTTTCATCCATCCCTATACCACTGATCAACAACATTGAGTTTCTTATTATTAAAAAATAGAAACCAACCAACGATCAATACACATACTTATGTATTACAATTGAATGGGAAAATCTTGATCACCAATATTGGGACCTCCTCCTCCATCTATAACTTTTACTTTGAAACGTAACTTGTACAATGATGATTCAAAGGATTACAATGTAGATGAAAGAAACCAACTATAAAATGAATGTCTTGATAGAACCGAGACACAGATTTATATTATCCCTAACAAGCTGGTAGATCACCAACATTGATTTGTTTCCCGAGTTTGTCCTACCTAACTTAATCTAGGATGTTTACTTCATTCATATTTTCATAATATCATGAAAGAGCATGTAAAATCCACATATGAAAACACTTTAAGAAGAAGCAATATAAAAGAGATCATAAAGACAATTAACTAGATGTTTGATAACTTATTTATTCCAATGTGGACTACATCTCCAAGACCTACTTTAATAATGCAGAGGGCTCTTCATTCATCTCAGAAAAATTGAAAATAATTACATGGAAAAATACATCATTTTACCACCAAGTCTGGGAGTGACCTGACAATGGGATGCTCATATCCGAAAATTGACTGCACTAGTGAAATCATGGTGAAATTATGATTAAAATGAGTAAAGTCAACTATATTCCATTGTTGTCAACTCTGGACCACCTAAAGAATATTCAAGATTCCATAGTAGAATCTAATGGGAATATTATAGACAATATTTTAAGTAATATACCATAGGAATAACTCTCAACATATTCTCAAGAATATACCCTAGGAATATTTCCATCTTGTTTCCATTGCATCACAGTTTCACTCTGTCACGATTCCTTGACCCATCATCCTCACTCTCCCGACTTGTTGAGTGAATAATGGTGTTTTAAATAAAATTTCACCAATGGTAATTACAAAGCTACTCCGTTAGCAGGTTAGATGTTGTGACTATGATGAGACCATCGGCCCTAACATGGGTCATGGGTTTAAAACCTCCTAGGTCCTTTTTTACATATACATAATACAACAGATTGGTTAAATAGTCATCGCTTATTCATTAACCATTATATATTGCCACCAATAACATGTTTTCATATATAATTGTTGACTGTAAAAACTGTTGAACTATTGAATGTGATATTTAACTGTCAACTTGATATCTTTTAAATTGTTGAAACTATACGTTGGTATTTTTAAACATTGTTTTAAACAGTAACTTCCAAACATAATAGTCTGCCAAACCGTTTCAAACATATGATGCTTGAGGTTAGTTGTAGGCCTAAATGGCTTCCAATTGGGTGCCATGTGGCACCATTTTATTCGTCCATGTAGCACCATGCTATTAGGCCATGATTTGCCTCCAATTTTAGAGGATTGTCTCCATATTCAAGAATTTTTCCAAATTTAACCGTAAGTAAAAACTTCCCCAAATTTATGGCCATTGTCACCAAATTTCACCACTAGCTTTTCTAAACCACCTATTTGATGATGTTCCAAATTTATCTAGCATCAGCTAAATTCTGTCTTTCTATTAGGTTTGAATATAACTTTGACTGAGTATAACTTTCACATACAAATTTGGGTTGAGGAATTTTTTGTAGCATTGGATTCCTTACAATGCGATCTTCGATTTGGCATTAGTTTTTCTCAGGTTTGAGGACTTTGTTTTTTGGGCCATTAGGGATCTTCTTGGATCATTCCTCACTACTGATAATATTTTAGTAATCCAAAATTATATAGAGGAACTACAAGCTGATGTAATACCCCATTTCCTAATATGCATAACAAATGTCTCTAATAGGCCACATTTTCTGCTCCTTCACCTTTTTACATCATAACTAGAGTGATGAATTCGACACTTGTATCCATATGCAAATTTGTAGTTGAAAATAAATATATCACAACTTTAAATATTTCAAGAAATACATTACGTGCCAAGAGTTTATAAAATACTTGTGGCCAAGTTTTACAACAAAACCCATACCCTTTGTTATAGAACTAAAGGCCAAAATATCATTATGTTACATATTCAAGTGATGCTATACACTTCATCACTTTTACAAGTTTTCTCTTATGTATGGGGTCTTTAAATAACAACATGTTATTTATAATGGTGGTTATACTGAACTACTTCACATTGCTACCCATCTCTTATCTAACTGGCTAATGGGATTTCTTCCTATAGTTGACTTCCTTGTTGAACTGCTTCATCGTTCAGTTCTTTCATAGGTGCTTTTATATGCTCTAAATCCTCCTTTGGATGTAGTTAAGGATGAATCACCCAACATATGGATTTTTGATGTCCACCCTTGTTGCAATGGCTACAATTGATTTTCTTCCTCCAAACCTTCTTGAGCTTCTTTTGTGTCTCCTTCCTAGGTGAGATATCCTTCCTTAAGCGGTTGTCTTTGGTGTGGCTCTAGCAAGGTGAAATAGACTTAGATCTTGCTTTGAAAAGCTAACTATCCTTGGAAGGTCGTGATGTGATATCATCATCCTACACTCAATCAACTTGTCACTTGAAGACTCTCATATCTCCATGGATTAGGAGAGCCTTTCAACTTCTTCTTTATCATAGCCCAATCCTACATATCAAGATAGTTCCACCACTTGGATAAGATTCATAATTCCTTGACCATGAACTCGTAAGCCCTTTCCTTCATATCCTATCATCTTCACCAGCTTTGACCCAATGCCCTTAGTGTCATTTTCAAATGCACCAGCATCAACATCGTAATGAGAAGATGAAGTTGAAGAATCACTAACATTATTTACCTCAATTGTCTATTTTGAAGTGGGTGATGATGGCATCACTAATCCTTCACTACACTTCAACTCTTCCAAGTCCTCTTATATGGCGTGTAACTAAAACTAGAATCCATGCTCTCCTCTTCTTGTTCTTGATGTAATATTCGGATTTCAACATTCTCTGCTTGAATGTGCTAGTTTATCTCCTCAAGTTCTTGGGGCCATGGATGCTTTGATTTTTTCTCATCATTCTTCTAACACTTATAACCCCAGTAGTTGTGATCTTCCTCTAATCACTTGAATTAGAACCTAGGTCATGTTGCACTGTAGCAACAATTTGGTACTTCTCTTTGCCACCATACTTCTTAGGCTTCCATTCAAGATGTAGTTTCCAACAATGTTCCTCATCATGCTCTTTTTCCTTGCATTGAGTGTAAGAGGGATTTTTTTTCTTGTTATTTGTTGTCATTGTCTTCCTTGTAGTGTAATCTTGTTCATGCTTTCACCTACTATCAAGGTGAATAAATTTCGCACTAGTATCATCAAGAGTAGTGGGATCGAAAAAAAAACAATGAATGTCAAAGATAACTATGTAAAGAACAAATATCTTTCATCAAAGTATGATTTGAGTCTAAACAAATATTTAATGTCAATTCTTTCTTCCTAAAGTCCTCTATGAAATTTTGAGCATTATGAACTTTTCCTTGCTTCAAATGTTTCCATTCCATCATGGCTTTTTGTCAGTGTCCCAATGGATAAAATTTCCCTCCAAATGCAGAAACAAATTTAGACAAAAAAAAGGAGTTTACACATGCGCTTTTTAGTTTTCTAAAGTTTTTTCTCCGCATTAAACATGAGAAAATCAATTTTCACATCTAACTTATAATATGGATTTCTAGTAAAATTTTCTTTGATGACTGTTAGAATGATTAGAATGATATGAAGAAGAATAACATTCACTTTAAGATGGAGATGGAGGTTCAAGACGCTCTCCTCCATTTCCTTGATTTACTAAATAATTTTCCTTTGCTTTCTATTTCTTCTTCTTTTCCTTCTTTGCCTCTCTCTTCTCATAATATGCAAACAATTTGTCTACCATGTCTACCATCCTATATAAATATTTTTCATTATTGGTGCAAACATTTTTATTCTCCATTTTCATTCTCTATGTTCCATGTCCAATCTCTCGGTCAAAATACTTGATATTTCCTTCACCCTCTTTGAGTTTGGCCTTGGTTATCATCCTCACTCATAATTCACATCAACAAAAAGGCCACTATGATATGGACATGAACTGGGATCTTTACTTCATTGAAATTTTTCATAATTACATGAAAGAGCATATAAAAACTATATATGCAAAAACTTTAAGAATAAGAAATATAAAAAAGATCATAAAGAAAATGCACCTAATGTTTGATAACATAGTTAATTCACTGTGGACAACATCTCGAGGCCATGCTTCAATAATGGTAACGCCTCTTCATTCATCTCCCAAAAAATAAAAATTAGTACATGGGAAAATACATAATTATAACTCCAATCTCTCGAGTGACCTAAAACTAGGTTGCTCAGGTCCAAAAAAAAAATACACTAGTGAAATTATGGAAACATTCTAGCTAAAATGAGTGTAAAGCAGCTATATTCTACATCCATCAACTCGACTCCCTAGAGAATCTTCAAGATTCCACAGCATTATCTAAACGGAACATTTTGGAGAATATTTGATGGAATATACCATGGGAATATTCCTTCAGCGTTTCACTCTTGTTTCCATCGTGTCATGGTTTCACTCTATGATGGTTCGTTGACTCAT
This sequence comes from Pinus taeda, assembly GCA_000404065.3. Lineage (NCBI taxonomy): Eukaryota > Viridiplantae > Streptophyta > Pinopsida > Pinales > Pinaceae > Pinus > Pinus taeda. The sequence goes on along the minus strand of APFE031409854.1, from coordinate 34,933 downwards.
TCAACTCTACTCCCCCCTCTCGATGAATGAATAATAGTTTTTTAAATAAAATATCTCTGATCATAGTTACAAAGTTTCTCTATTGGTAGGTTGGCTGGTGTGACTATGCCGAGACTGTTGACCCTGATGGGAATCATGGGTTCAAAACACACATGGTTCTTTTTTATAGACACAATACAACATGTCGGTAAAAGAACTTTTGCCCAACCATTAACCATTATATATTGCCACCATTAACATGTTTATATATATAAACATTGACTATGTTTAAAAACATTTGAACTATTTAATGTGATATGTAACCGTCTGTTGGATTTTTTTAAACTACCGAAAATGGCTGTTAATATATTTAAACATTATTTTAAACTGTAACTGTTCAACTTAACATGTTGTCGAACCATTTTAAAAATACATTTCCTCGGGTTAGTTGGGGGCCCAAATCACTGCAAATTGAGTGCCACGTGGTGCCATTGGGTTCGTCCATGTGGCCCCATTATATTCGGCCATGATTCTCCCTCCCATTTCAATAGGGTGTTACCATATTTGGTAGGCAAGCTTCCTGAGATTTAGTGGAAATGTTGTCAACTTTAGCTGCTAGTTTAGTCACATCATCAATATGGTGATGCTCCAAATTTATCTAACACCAACTAAATTTTATCATGTTGTCAGGTTTGGTTGTAACTTGGACTAAGCATAACTTTGATATATGAATTTAGATTGAGACTTTTTTTGTGTCGCTAGATTCCTTGCGACAAGATCTTGAATTTGACACTGGCTTTGATGAGATTTTGGGACTTTATTTTTGGGCCATTAAGATCCTCTTCGATTATAATCATAAGGTTAAAAGATATGTGAATAATCCAGATAATAGATCATTTACCCTTATATTTATGATGTCAAAAAAACATTTAAATCCAACGAAGTGTCATTTCCTTTAACCACCCTAGAAAATTTGAAATGCATTGACATTTTAATGCATCTCTCTCTCAATTGCAACAATCTAGATGCACCAAACAACCAAAATAGAGCTCCACTAATCTTCCAACAAACTTTCCAACAAAATTAGCTTGCTATCCCATTTGTAAAACCTTAGCTAAGTGGGCTTGATTGTCGGGAAAACTCCACAGTGAAGCATGCTTGAGGCAAAGGCGATCTGGGATGGGTGACCTCCTGGGAAGTCCTGGTTACCGGGTGGAAGCCCTGGAAGTGACGATTGATGCAATGTGATTCATTTCACTGGTTTCAATCCCACTTCTTCACCCATGTGAGCATCATCTGATAGAATGAGTGCTAAGTGGACTATTAAAAAATCATGAGAAATTAGTCAGTTATGACTACCTCTCATGGAAATGGTCATACATGAATGACTTACTTAACACACTTGAATCCCAAATAATAATCTCTAATATATAATAGTAATTAGTCTAATATAGAAGAGATGTTGTAATGCCACGTCATGTCATATTGTCTAAACATTTTGACTATGTCAAAATACATAAAAACCAAAATGCAAATGCAAATTAATAATTAATAATTAGTAATTATTTCTAATTAAACTATTTTAGGACCATCTTAACTTTGCATTTATCAAGGGTATAGAGGGATAAAATATCCAATGGTGCAAACTTTTCCTCAATTTTTGCACTCAAAAAGGAGGTTTCCACCTTGAGATAATTGATCCCTTTGGGAACTTGATAATTTAGGAGCTAAGAGGGATTAACTTTGCATTTATCAAGGGTAGAGAGGGATCAAATCTCGAGAAATGATCATTTCATCTATAAAGACTAGGCCAAAAAATACAACTTCAATATATTCATTAGTTTTTTCATTTTAAATAATTATTAGCTATTATAATTACTATAGCATGTTGATTTTTTATTTTTTTTTTAATTTGAAAATTTTCGATTAATCAAAAAGCATATACAAAGATGAAAAAATGCATGTGGTTTCACCCCACCACATTTATTGACCAATGCTATAACCATACAACATACAAAAAGAAAAATGCCCAGTTGGGAGGTCCATAGTCTTAGAGGCCTAACATACCAGAAAAAAAACAATAAAGATAATAACGATCATACTTAGTCGTCACAGGTATTTGAAGTAGGATTATCTTGCTCTTTTCTTGGAGGAGGAGGAGGTTGTTATAGGCAATTGACATGATACTCGAAGTGAGCAAGCCAAGCTTCCAACTTTTTAACTTTATCAATGAGAAAACTTTTCTCAGACTAGACAACCACAATTCCTTCACGAACATGGCACTAGAAGTAGTGGAGTTGGTTGAGATTTTCCATAATGGCCTCATGCTCCTCCCTTCAGGCTTTATCAAGAGATTCCAACTGATAAATGGCATATTGAACTATCTCCTGAATCACTGAGGAAATATTGCGACACTTAGAAGAAAGATAGCCCGCTGATAATTCTTTACTAATATATTCATTTATTAATATCATACTAAACCATAATAATAGTATTTTATAGTAATACTATATAAATAATAAAAAACAAAGAATTTCTTGTTAGAATTTATAAATTAATTTTATTTTATTATATAGTCATAATTTGATATAATTTTTAGTGATTTTTTTTAAAGTTTATATAAGAAATTTATAAAATATAAAATAAATGTAAATAATTTACCATCCATCCAAACCTTATAAAAATTTCTTAATAAAAATTAATATCATTCTAATTAATTTAATTTCTATTTAATTAAACATTAAATACTTATCACCAAATTCCTTTCCTATTATTTATTTACTTACAACCCCAATCCCCTTAAACACATAAATCTTAAACTTAAATACCTATTATGTTGACCCTTTAACCTATTATTTTTTAACTTTAAATATAAATAATTTAACCTAAATTAATTCTTTAAGTCAATAACTCTTTTAATTATAAGGAACTTCAACCTTAACTCTTAACCCACTTCTCCTTAATAATAAACCCTATAAACTACTCTATACCTAATATTTTTCAACTTTAGATATAAATAATTTTTAACTTAAATATAATAATTTAAACTAAATTATTCTTTAAATCATTTTTAACTTTAAATATAAATAGTTTAACCTACTAGGAGGGGAGGGATTTTAATCTATAATAAATATTGAACTTTGTAATAATACCATGTCTCAATATCATGGAGTATCTATAATACATGGTCAAAGAATCATAGCCTCATTCTAATGATATTTACTCAATAAGAAGAGTTATATAAATGAAATGGCTAGATTTTTAAGTAGTATATATAAATGAAATAGCTAGTAAATATATATAGATTTTATTTATAATAAATACCAAATATTTATTTCATTGGATATATATAAAAGAAGAAGAAAAAAAAGGAGGAGGAAGAGGAGGAGAGGAATTATATAAATGAAATAGCTAGTAAATGTATATAGATTTTAACCTTATAATAAATATCAAATATTTTTCATTAAATATTTTTAATTCAAATATTAACTATGGAGATTCAATTTAATTTTTTATGGATATTCTTTATGTCTAAATGAAATATGTAATAATACCATGTCTCAATATCATGGATTATCCATAACACATGCTCAAAGAATCATAACTCATTTTAATGATACTTACTCATATAACATATTTTTGAATTAATGAATTTAGTTAAAAACTAAAAAAACAGATAACTATTTTGGAAATAAATCTCAGTGTATACTATTAAAAAGATTTTATAACATTTTATGAAGGTTATGGATTAAATCCCTACCATACACTTAGCAATTATTGCTAATTAAATTTAAATTGTAGAAATCATATACATAAAACTGTATATGCAATAAAAAATAAATCCTCAACATTTATTAAATTACATTAGAAAAATCAATTTTATTATATAAAATTTCAAATTTCAAATTTTTTAGACCACTTAAAACATTAATTTATAATTTTGTTATTTTAGGTTATTTCTAATTTATTTGTGAAGAGATTGTTTTTTTCTTTAAATTATGTTAGATGGAAAAATGATACGCGCGAGTGTAACATATTTTCACTTAGATTGTGAGAAGATATCTAGATATCCCTTAAAATATTTTTTATCTCTCACTATTAGCTCTCGCCCTTAATTCTTATAATAAATTTTAAATCTATAACCTAATACAACACAATTCCCGCCAAAAAAAATATATTTATCCCTCAACCTCTGCATTCACAAAATTTAAATACATAACTCATTAAGTTAATCGAAACAAAATTTCAATTTATTACATCCCATTCAATAAGCCAAGAAAGGATATTTATCCTTCAACCTCTGCCTTAACAAAATTTAAATACATAACTCATTAACAGAAGTATAAAAACTATTTTCAAGTTTTGTAATAAAAAAGGAATTTGCTATTTAGATATATATGTATGGATATTTACTTGTAGTTAGTATTCAGCTCATACAGTCGCTTAGACATCGTAATGAATATGAAAAGGAAACCTGAGGTTGGCGAATTTAAGCTTTTGAAAGATTGATAGTCTTAGTATTAAGGATTCATTCACTTCAGCATGATGGACACGAGAAAGCAAAAAATGGAAACTTTTCTAAGATTGGATGGCATATAGTAACAGCGACCAACAATTCCATCGTCCATTCTTACTTGCTGTGGTCCAACCTGAACCCTCCTCGGCCTCACAACGTGCGCGCATAAACATGAAAATAAATTCTCTGCCTTCTTCACAGCGCACTAGCACAGGTCTCTTTCACAACATGCTGAGATAGCTTACTGAAGTGACAAAGCACTGAAGTTTGTAGTACTCGAGTGATAAGCGCTGAACTCTTTGAATGCTCATCATACAGGACCACAGTGCTCATACCCAACGTTTCGTATTTCCACTTAATGTCTTAGCTCTCCAATCAATAGCCTGCCACACTCATCTGATTGTTCTATGACTCTCAACAGTGGAGTGAACGTCAAGAATGTAAAACGGGAATCGTGATGTGACCCGAAAAAAAATGACATATGTTGAAGTTCTCTTCGAATAAGAACTTTCTCTCCCTTTGTGGATAGAATTGATGCATGGGCATTTTGTCAGATGCCCTATCATTATGCCTTGCCTTCATTTTTTTTTCTCTTAAATTTAAGGAGTTGTCTATAATGCGACTTTTTGGAGATTCCGGTGACGAAATCCGGCGAAAGAAATGAGGTTAAATCTTGATTTTTAGCAGTTAAAATGGTTTTTGAACTGCATATTTGGATTCAGGGCCCTGAAAAACCCCTGGGAGCCATTGATTGTGCAGAAACTAACTATCAAACTTGAGATTCCAATGAATTGCTACCGGATTTTGACCAGAAAAATCTGCCGGAAAGGCTTTCAAAAAGTCGCGTTATAGACTACTGCTAAATTTAAAGGGTATTGTTGTACTAGTACTAACAAGATTGACTAGTGGGCGCCATGGTTGGTACAAGGCGTTCATGCCAGAAAAAGGCCAATTCCGTTTATCACAGTCGCAAGAAATGCTCTAGCCTGTTGGATATTGGCATTGTTAGTGGAATTTGGAAAATAAAATTTGCGTCTCCATATAAGAACATTTGTGTTCCACAACAGTTGCAAGCGGGGAAGAAAATTTGTTTGATTAAAATCCCTTTTACGGAATAAAATCTGCTTGCTGTAGTTGAGCAGCCTGGCCCAGTAATATTGTAATTGGTGTTTACATGCATACTAACATAGCATAAAACACATTTAGTTAAAGCACATTCATTTTTACTTAGTTTAAGTTGGTCGTGCTTGTATGTGATGTACATGCACTCCAACCTAGGTTAAAATACACTTAGCTTTAGTAATTGCATTTAGTTAACTTACCTATTTTATTTATTGAATTGATTTTCCTTTTCTTGCTAAATTCTTACATGTTTATGCAATTATTAGGTTATTCCCTATACAATTCTAATAATTTAATATGGTATTAGAGTAGTGAGGGGAGTAGAGAAGGTACATGAATAATTTTTTGCAAGTTTGGAGATCAAAGCATTGGAAACTACTACCAGATTGAAAGTGTTAGAATTTTCCACAAATTGAAAGTGCCAAAAACTATTGGAGAATTGAATTGGTGAAAGAATTGAATTATGAACTTCTATCATTCTCACCCAGTACAGTTACTATGAATGGAAGTTGATAATTTTTCTTCATCTCAGGAACAAAGGCTCGTACCAGATAGTCATGGGAATTGAGATGGAACCAATGCTAGAGGATGAGAAGTTCTATTTGCTTAACAAATTTGACATGGTTTCTATGAGAGAGTGTGTCTATTTGTGTCTCATGATATTCTTTGTTAGATCATAGATATTGAATCGCCACATTAAGTCTAGGCTATATTGAAAGGATTATATGGTGATGAAGGTGATCTACAAGAACACCATTTGAAGGTAGAGAGTTCGATCTATCATAGCAGTCATAAAACCAATGAAGACTTCTTTAAGAGTGGAAAAATACTATTGAGACAATTTTGCACATAAAGACTCTCCCTCTTCTTCTGTGAATGAAGTTGTTGCAAATAAGAATTTTATCTTGTACAATAACGAAGATGTTCTACATGATGAAATTTCTTCCTCTAGTGGTGATGAAGACTCTGCGACACATGGATACATTGCTTCTAAAACCCAGAAGAGGACTTTGATTCCTCTATTATTGATGATGTTGATAATGAAAAGCTAATGATGTCTCAATTTGATGATGCTGAGTTGGAAAGAAAATCCTAATTTGATTTTGTCCTTCAAATAAATTGGGAATAAAATTGTAATTCTAAATTTTATGACAACTTGCATTAGTTAACTAAGTTAATTTGACTTAGCTAGCTCATTTAATTCAAGTTGAGGGTCTAAATAGAGTCATGTAGAGTGTATCCTACATTATAGGAGCCTTAGTTGAGTTTATTTTGAGTTGTAATTAATTAATTCGGTTAAACTCAGCTAGAGTTAGTTAAACTGGTCGAGGAACTAGTGGGAGGTATAGTAATGTGGTGCCACCTACAGTGGAGTGTGGTCTTGCCTCCACTGATCAACTATTAAACAGATGAAAAACTCATAAATAACTCATGCATGTGAGATCTTAGAAAAACCTAGTTGAGTTTGAAGTTCGGAAATAGTGTACTATGAGTTATATAATCATAAGAATTGTACACGTGGTGCATGTAGTTAGAGGAAGGACTGTGAGGATTGCATAGTTCCAATTGAGTAATTTCTGTAATTAATAGGGGGCTAATTCCTTGAGGAACAATGCATGAAATTAGGGACTTGCCTAAGTAGAAAACTTGTTAAGTATTGGCCTGAGCTTGTCTAGGAAGTTGTGAGAAAGATAGAGAGTGCAGAGGTTGCTCATGCTTGAGCAAAGAATTGTAATCTTCTCATATTTTCTTACTAATGAAATATACACATAGCAAGGGTGTTTAGCTATGGGTTTCCCAGGAAACCATTGCGTTGTGTGTTCATTTAATTCCTTCTCTTGTATGCTTCATGACTTCACGATCGTTCTAGATTCAAGTCTATTGTTTTTGCTTATTACAATTAGTAGTTTTAATCTACAAGTAATTGCTACATGGTATTAGAGTTGAAATCACTATAGAAGAGGAGAATATGAGTTTGTCATTTCTAGGTGTAATCAAAATTGCAGTATCATACTTTAGAGCTAGTAAGATGTCATTCTATGGACTGAGACTTGAATACACCCTTGAGGGTAGTTTGAACTATAATGCTTGGAAGGAATAGATGGAGGTAGTGTTGGAGGACAAATGTTCAAAGGAATTCATAGACAAAGATATTCCTGAGCCAATGGATGGTCAAGACTTGGCAGAGTGGAGAAAATGTGTTGCAAAGGCAAGAAGGATTATCCTAGAAGGTGTTCAAGATCATATTATCTAGAACCTCCATGGTAAGGAGACTCCATATGTAATGTGGAGGGCCTTGGCAAACATGTTTCAAGATAGCAATGACAACAATACGTTGGTAGTAAAGGATGATCTTAGAAAAGTCAAGATCGAGAAAGGTGACACAATACCATAGTACTTGACCAAGTTCACCCAATGTCACGATGAGCTTGGAAGTGTTGGTGCTACAATTTCTAAAGATGATTTGGTCAGCCTAGCACTTCTAGGCCTTCCCTAGAGGTAGCACAACTACTAAGACTCATTCAATGGGAGGGAGAGACTACTAGAGTGGGAGTGTTTGTGCTCTGACTTGGTGCAACAAGAGATTTGACAAAACACCACAGATGGATCCTCATCCGAGCATGATAATGAGGAGAATTGTGCCTTAGCTATAGAAAGGCAAAGAAAGTGAAGGGGCAGTCATCCCATTCTAAATCAAATTCTAGTGAGGGAGGCAAGAAGAAAGACTTGTCAAAGATTAATTGTTTTTGGTGTCACCAGTTGGGACATTATGCCACAAAGTGTCCACACGGGGTGGGTGGAAAGAATCCCTAAGGAGGAGTGGTAGGTGAAGCTCTTAACTCAAAATTCGAGCTCGATTTCACACTCATTTCTTGCATTCTAGCATCGATGATGGGTATTGTGTGGTATATGGATAGTGGAGCCTCATTCAATACGACCGAGAACAAATAATTCTTCAGTGACCTAGAGGAGAAGGAGCTCAAGATGTAGATCAAAATGGGAGATTATGGGAGGTAGAGCGTGACTGACAACGACATTGTTACCTTTCACAGGGAGTCTAGTTCTCCTCTCACATTAAAAGATGTCATGTATGTTCTGCGTTTGAAGAAGAATTTGGTTTCAATTACCATGTTGGAGGACGATGGCTATGATTTAATATTTACCAAAGGAAAGGCTTTCCTTCATCACATAGCCTTAGGACAAGTGAAGTGGATCAGGGTTCGGGTGAAGAACCTCTGTAAATTATATGTAGAAGATTATGGTTCCTTGTGCACAAAAGCACAAAAGGTGTAGAGCTCAGACATTGGTGAGTTGTAGCATAGAATATGGGGTCACTTGCATGATGGAGCTTTGAATATTGTAAAGAAAATTCCTATAGGAATTCCCAATGGTACACTAGAGCAGAGAGACACATGCAAAGGGTTTACATTGGGGAATTACACCAAAGCTACCTTTCATGATAAGGACAATGAAGCGTAGGAAATCCTTGAAAGAATTAGATCAAATGTGTGTGGACTATTCTTGATAACCTCCATGGCCAAGGAGACATATTATGTAATATTTGTAGATGATCATTTTTTAAACTGTTGAATTTTCTTTATGAAAAAGAATGATCAGACGTTTGCTAAGTTTTGTGAATTTAAAGCACTTGTTGAGAAAGACACTGGTAGGAAAGTTAAAGCTCTCATAAGAGATAATGATGGAGAATATGTGTCAAATGAATTCAAGAACTTCTGTGTAGCAGAAGGAATTCCACTGGACATAATAACACCCCATAACCCACTAAAAAATGGGGTGCTTGAATGGAAGAAGGTAAGTATTATGGGAGCTGCATAGGCAATGTTACATGATAAGGGCCTACTATTTCACTTGTGTGATAGAGCCTGAAACACAATTGTATTTTTTTAGATCAAGATTCTTGATTAGATTCTTGGGATGAGTACACCAGAATAAGATTCTTCAGGTAAGAAACCAGATGTGGCACACTTTAGTATCTTTGGTTCATTATTCTAATATCATGCTACCAAGGATGTAGGAAAAAATCTAGAACCAATAGTTGAGTTGGGCATATTCGTGTGGCACATGATACACCTCACAACTATCAGATGTACCTTCCATCTTACAAGATGAAAGTGGTTCCTAGAGATGTGAAGTTCAATGAAGAGAAGGCCATGATATGTTCCCTTGAGAGGGAGCTTCAATTGCATGCAGAAGAGGATTTTTTAGATCCAAAAGAAGAACCTCATGATGATGTGGAGCAACCACATGTAGAGGAGTAGAGATTTGAAGCACCCACTAATGCAAGGATTTCCAAATATGGAAGGAAGTGCACTAGAGATGCTCATAGATTGATGCATGATGCTAGATATAATGTGGGAGCACACACATCACAGTGCAAGTATAGGAGGTCATGAGATCGGTACACTGGATGCATGGCTCTAATGAGTGATACTGTAGAGATTGATCAATCCTCACTCAAGGAATCAGTGCATAAACCAATATAGATTGATGCCATGGTTAAGGCGTATGACTCCATCATCAGAAACTGTGTTTGGGAAGTGTTCCCAATACCAACATACAAGTCAGTGGTGAGTTCCAAATGGCTTTACAAGGTAAAGCAAGTAGCATATGGGAGTCTGGAGAAACATAAGGCTAGATATTTTTTCCAGAGGGTTCTCTGAGGTGGAGGGAATTGATTAAGAAGGGACCTTCGCTCCAGTAGCAACGTACTCTTTAATAAGATATATTCTGGCATTGTCAAGGAAGATGGGACCGAAGATACATCATATGAATGTGAAGACATCATTCCTTAATGGTGTGATTGAGGAAGAAGTGTACATTGGGTAGTGGGAAGGATTTAAGACCTTCCACAAAGAGTCAGACATGTTCAGACTAAAGTGAGCATTCTATGGATTGAAACAAGCACCCCATGCTTGGTATGCTAGGATTAACAACTATTTCACTAAGTTAGGCTTCACCATATGCGAACCTTTACCATATTATGGTTGAAGGTAAATTTTTTATTATAGGATTATATGTCGATGATTTAATTTTAGCAGGTGATGAGAAGCTAGTAAAATTTTGCAAAGAAGATCTTGCAAGAGAATTCGAGATGAAGGACTTGGGGCTCGTGCAATATTTCCTTGGTATGGAAGTATGGCACGGAGATGAGGAACTGTTTGTTTGTCAGGGAAAGTATGCCAACGATATACTGAAGAAGTTCCAAATGGAGAGAAACAAACACATGCAAACTCCTCTAGTAGGAAATTGGAGGAAGGAAGATGCTACTTAAGGTGAAGTAGTGGAGGCTACTATTTACAGGAAGCTTGTGGTTTCACTTATGTATTTGGTGAACACACGACCAAACATATTCTTTATAGTTAACCATCTTAGTCAAGCAATGGTTAAGCCTACCAAAGTCTATTGGAAGGCAGCTAAACATGTGTTGAGATACCTCAACGATACCACTCAATTTGCTATTTGGTAAAGATGGAAAGAGTGATTGAAGATTCAAGGCTTCACAGATCCATATTGGACTCGGAATCCATCTGAAAGAAACAACACATCAGGGAGAATATTTAGATTTGGTTAGTAATAGTTTCTTGGTATAGTAGGAAGCATATATTAGTTGCATTTAATTGAGCAGAAACATAGTACATGGCTTCTAGTCAAGGAGATTGTGAAGCTATCTCGATGGATAAAATCCTTGTTGGGTTATCTGGTCATCAAATCGATCCTATAGATACTTACTCTAACAATTAGAGTTGTATCAAACTATCTAAGAATCTAGTCTTTCATGATTGGTCCAAGCATATCGACATTTGGTATCACCTTCTATGAGATTGTGTGCAGCATCGAAAATTTTAGGGGTAAGGATCGCCCAATCGGCTAATTTTCCATGATTTTTCCACAAAAAATATTTGTCAATTTCCAATTTGTATAAAACAAGATTCACCCAAATTTTAGAATATAAAGTTATTTTACCTTAAAAATCACCAACATTATGTAGAGACTATATATAAAATCATTATAAATTTTATTGATTTTACAAATATATCAAAAAACATTTCATGGTTTGCATATTAGGGATTAGTGAGATTCACCAATATTTTTAAACTTCGAGAAAATTTTCCATCATTAAAATTTTCCTTGATGTGCAGAGGAGAATCTTGTTGTTGGATTACATTCCTACAGAAGAAGAAGATGTACATATTTTGACAAAGGAATTGTCAAGATGCAAAGTTGAATCTCATAGAGGAAGGATCAGGGTAGCAGATAATTCCTTTCCTGTTGAGAGGGAGTGTTGAAAAAGCAAAAAGAAAATCCTAATTTATTTTTTTCCTTGAATTAAATTGGCAATGAAATTGTAATGCGACATCTCTTAACAACTTGTATTAGTTAATTAAGTTAATTTGACTTAGTTGGCTTAGTTAATCCAATTTCAGGGTCTAAATAGAGTCATATAGAATTCCACCTACATTATCAGAGTCCTGGTTGAGTTTATTTTGAGTTGTAATTAATTAATTCAGTTTGACTGAGTTAAAGTCTGTTAAACTAGTTCCAACTCATGGAGGAACCAGTGGGAGGTCTAGTAGTTTGGTTCTTCCTAAAGTGGAGTATGGTTTTGCCTACATTAATCAACTACTAAACTGATGATTCACTCATAAATAACTCATCCATGTCATATATGAAAAATATCCAGTTGATATTGGAGTTCAGCGACAATGTACTGTCAATTGTATAATCATATGAATTGTACAATTGGTGCATGTAGTCAAAGAAAGGCCTATGAGGATTGTGCAATTCCAATAGAGGAATTTCACTAATTAATAGGGGGCTAATTCCTTGAGGAAAAACACAAGGAAATAGGGACTTGCGTAGGTAGAAAGTTGGTTAAATATTAACATGTACTTGTCTAGGAAGTTGTGAGATAGATAACGATAGTGCAGAGGTTGCTCAGGCTTGAGAAAAGCATTGTAGTCTTCACATATTTCCTGACTAATGCAATATACAGATATAAAGGGTTTTTAGCTTGGCTTTCCCCATGAATCATTGTGTTATGTGCTGATTGAATTCTTTCCCTTGTATGCTTCATGATTTCATGATCATTTAATTTTTTTTGCTAATGAGTAGAGTAGATTCAAGTATATTGTTTTAGAATATTAGAGTTAGCAATTTCAATCTACAAGGAATTTCTACATACCCCACATGCACTCTCAGCCGCGAAGTCGCCAATGCCCATGCATGAATCCAATGGGAGATCTATAACACCATGCATGGATCGATGAAGGCATCTCTAAGCCATCCATGCATCACTAGACAGAAACATGCCCATGCATGCATATATGGTGCATGCATATGATTGGAAAACGCACGGTGAAGTTGTAGCGAATCCATATTGACATGTAATCATGGATAAGGAGAATCATTCCTCTATCCAAACATGGGAGTTTGCACCTCTACTTTTGAAGAGCAAACATGTTTCTCGAGATCCATTTTCAAAGAAGGAGTCCACTTTAGGCTATGTACTTAGTTGGGATCCAACCCCATTTTTCTCTCAAGAAATAAACAAGTTTCTATTGCTTTATCATGAGTAGAATTCGAGTATAGATGAGAAATTAATGTTTCCATTTGGGCCATTTGGTTTACACATTTCCTTTTCAAGCTTCATATCATTGCCCATAGTATGACTGTCATATGGTGTGACAACCAAAGTACATTGAAGCTTTGTAGAGATTCAATGTATTGGCAATGGACCAAACATATCAAGATCCACATGCAGTACATGAAAGGATATATTCATAATGGGATCATATATCTACAATAATATCCTTGTTCTATGTAAACTGTCGACATCTGCACAAAGAATTTCGTTGTGCATAAATTTCCCTTTCACTGGGATCGTCTCGGTATGGACACAACTACCTAACAATTATATTTTATTTTATTTTTGCATTGTATTTGAAGGTGGGTTTCATTGTCACTCAGTTTTCCATATTTACTCTTTCATGCATTATACATGGGTAGATAAAATGAGCTTGTTTCCAAGACTCATCCATCTTCTGTAATACTCACCTAATTTATGTTTAATGGGGGGGTGTTGGTATACATGCACATTAATGTAACATAAATCACACTTAGCTTTAGTGGTTGCATATATTTTATATTAACTTAGAGGATTTATGTATTAATTCTTTATCACTAGCAAATATACAAAATTCATTTTTACTCCTTATTTTTCTGAATTTTTACAAGTTTATGCAATTATTTATAGCTAGGTGTGCACAAATTAGGACCTAGCTAGAAAATAATTGCATAAACTTGCAAGAATTGAGAAATTTTGGAAGAGGTAATGAATTATGTATATTCACAAGTGATAAGGGAATCAATACATATAGTAGCTTAGTTAAGCTTAACTGCATGCAAGAACTAAAACTAACTGCAATTAACTAAAGATAAGTGTGGTTTATGCTATGCAAATTTTCATCTACACCCCATGCAAGCACTAAAGCTAACAAAAGTTATGCATGATTTATGTGATCTTAATGTGCATGTACGAACACCCTCCCTTAAGCATAACTTAGGTGAGTATGATGCAAGATGGATAAGTCCGCACAACAAGGATATTTTAGGTACCCATGTACAATGCATGAAAGAGGAAAGAGGAAAAACCTAGTGCGAACAACAACCCTGCCTCGCCCCTTAATACAATGCAAAACTAAAATAAAATATCAATATTGTGTAGTTTTTTCCTTCACCCCGAGATGATTCCACCAAAAATCAAAATTTTTCTTATTGAAAGTCTTGATGATGTGGGGAGTCTACTCAAAACAAATATAGTACTATAGATTCATGATTGCATCATGAATCAATTCTCTAATGTAGTGCATGTGGATTTCGATATATTTGGTTGATTTCTACTGCACTAGATCTCTACAAAACATGAGTGTATTTTTTTTATTGTCATACCATATCATAGTTTGATCATTGAAAATGATTCCATGTTCAAAAAGGAAATGTTACAACCAAAGGGTCTGGATTGTGGCATTGAATTATCCTATGTACTCGAACTTTCCTAATGACCAAGCAATGACAACCTACTTCTTGCTTGACCAAAGATGGGGTGAGATCCCAAACTAACTACATATCCAAAAGTGGGCTTCTTCTTTGCAAATGGATTTGGAGGAACAAACTTCCTTTTTAGAAGTAGAGGTATCAACTCCCATATTTGGATCAAAGAATGATTCTCCTTATCCATGGTTGCATGCCAATATGGATTCCTTATAACTTCAACATGCATTTGATGATCACGTGCATGTACCATATATGCATGCATGGGCATGTTTGTCTCTACAGATGCATGCATGGCCTTAGGGATTCCTTCATGGATGCATGCCTGGTTTTATAATTGATTCCTTAGATGCATGCATGAGCATGCATGACTGTACCACTAAGAGTGCATGTGGGTCATCATCAAATTTAGACCTCGTCATATTTGCATCATCAACATCATCAATAATAGAGGAATCAAAGTCTTCTTCTATGTTTTTTTTAGAAATGTCTGCATCTATAGCAAAGTTTTCATAAGCAATGAAGGAAGATATTTCCTCATGTGCGAAATCTTGTTATTGGATGTAGGCCATAGTGATTATTTATAAGTTTTTAATTTATTCCTATGCCGAGTGGGGCATTATAGAACCCAATATGATATGTATGATGTGTAAGGGTGTATGTCCATCATCAAATAATGTTGGCTCATAAAAAATTTAAAGAACCGTATAAATAAATAAGTAAAAATCCCTCGACTTGCAAATGTTCTTTTTGGAGTGTAGATCTGAGGAAAGGTTTGCACCTTGAGGGATTTGATCCCTCTCAGCACATGACCAATGCAGAGTTAAATGGATCTAGCCTTGTACGTAGAGGAAATAAATGTTATATACAAAATATTGTTTTATTTCTAGTAAGGTACATTTTATCCATGTCAAAGTTCTATATTTTTTAATAATTTTTTTGAATTTTTTTATAATTAGCCAAACTTCTAAAAGGAAAGTTTTATGGACAAAATTCTCAAAGATGAAACTTTGACTTTTGACATGATTTCTACTAAATTTTAAGCCTATTTTAACCAGAAAAAGAAAGTAATATGGGTCTTACCTCATATAAAGCTCCTATACCTTTTTCTATCCTAGTATCATATATAAAAAATAATTAGACTATAATTTTATTTTAAATTATTATTACTATTATAGTTTTTTGACCATGTGGTATTGATAAGCCATATTATTGGCTCATATTGTAAACAAACCTATTTTTCAAGTTAAGAATCTCTATAGTAAAGTGCAAATGAATTACCATAATTGAGAATCTTGTTACATGTTTTTAAAAATATATATATATTTTAAGTTATAAAAATTATTTCTTGATAATTAATAGTAAATCATTAATTTAGTTAAAATTTATGACTTTTTTTTAATTTTACAAACATAAAATTTATCATTAATTAAATGTTTTCACACTTATTATTCATTTATATGGTAGCCCCAATTATAATAACAATTAATATATGAGTTAATTTTTTTTTTATAATTGAATAATAATCAAAATTTAGTTAATTTTTATGATTTTTTTAATTTAATTAAGATATGAGTTAATTTACTTTATAATTAAATAATAAATAATGATTTAGCCATTTTTTATGATTTTTTATTTTTTTTATTTTGAAGACAAGATATGTATCATGAAATAAGTGTTTTCATGCTTATTATGGATTAGTGCTTATTGGTATTTAGGAGTCATTTAATTTATATGGTTGCTCCATTTATAAAAAGAATTAATATATGAGTTAAACATCTATACATTTTTAAAAAATGCATCAAGATTGTTAACCATGGAGATTCATCCCCAATTTCTTCTTGATATTCTTAACCTATTCATAAACTTTGTTACAATACAATGACCCAATGCCATGGATTATTAATACCGCATGGAAAAGAAACATAAAGAAAAGCTCACTTTTATATGACATTTTTTCTAATTAGTCAATTAAATTAAAAAGGCATAAAGGTAATAATTTGTAGATTACTCTTAGTAGTTATGAACTTTTTGCACTTTTAATTAAATTGATTAATTAAAAAAAGAGTCATATGAACCTGAGTTATGGCTTTTTGGGCATGAATTATTAGTAACACATGATATTTGCCCATGTTATTGTAAAAAAAATCTACTTAGATTACGGATTTCTATAGTAAAGTAGAGATGAATCTCCACGATAAAGAATCTTTTCACATTTTTTTTAAATGTATAAATGTTTAACTCATCCAACCTACTATGGAAGAGATATTGTAATGTCTTGTTATATTATGTAAACATTTTGACTAAATGAAACATAATATATATATATATATATATATAATATATATATATATATATATTATATATATAGATATAATAGATATATATAGATATAGATAGATAGATAAAACTAAATTAAAATTAAAAAAATATAACAAACTATTCCTTATAAATATGTAGTTCTCCTAAAATTGAGATAAAGACTTCTAAGCAATAGTGTGTATATATATATATAAACTTAGAAGATTAAATCTCTAGAAGTGTAAATCTAATAATAATATTTCTTTTTTCTATGTAAAATATATTTAAAATAAATATTTTGATGCTTATCAATTTTTAATAATCTAATTTATATAATTATATTAATTAACAATTAAATTAATTTCTTAAGAATTCTAATATAAAATAAACTTATTTATCAATATAATTAAGTGATTTACTGAAATTTTATATAATAACATTAACAAAATCCAAAATTCAAAAATTTCATTTGCGGCTATGACGAGTGGAGTTGTAGGGTGCACTACAAACATTAAACTTTTCACACTCACTCCAAAATTCATAAACTTCATTGGCCTAAGATTGTAAGTGGAGTTATAGTGTGCACTCAAAACATTAAACTTTTCACACTCACTACAAAATTCTTCCAAAAGAAATAGCATATAACACCCTAAAATACTTAGAAGAAAATTTTCATCTCACCCTGTTATATAATTTCAAATCCATGAAAGCTTATCAATTCCATATATAACACATTCAATAAAAGCTCAACTCTGTAAAAGGTCAAAGTAAAATCTCGACCTTCTGCTGATCATGATTTTTCATTTTGACCATTGAAGAATATACCAAATGATTTGAATGAAGTTTAGTCCCTAGAAGTTCAAATCTCACAAAAACTTGTGGGTAAATATTTGAAAACTACTTACACATATGTAGTTTATAATGCATTGAAAAACAAATCCTCAACATCTCTTAAATTACTTACAAGATCAATTTATATTTCAATTTTAATATTTATTGAACTATATAAAACATGAACGACAATTCTGCCCGGAAAGAACTTTTACATCTGTTATATCCACAATTAGCATATATCTATATTGATCTTTACATGTACTTCATATTCAGAACACACATGAGGTTGACATATGCAAGTTTTTCAAAGATTAATTAGAAGAATCATTCATTCACTTGAGCATGATGAACATGAGAAAAGAAATGATGCAAGCTGTTCAAAGAGTGGACGGCATATAGTGACAACGACCAACAATTCCATCGTCCATTCTTACTCTCTGTGGTCCAACCGGAACCCTCCTCGGCCTCACAACATGTGGACATGAATATGAAAAGAAATTCTCTGCATGTTTCACAGCGCACTCGCACAAGTTGGTGAGGTAACTTACTGAGTTGACAAAGCGCTGAAGTCTCTAGCTCACTCGAGCAATAAGATGCTCAGCACCAGAGTGATTATTTGTATTTCAATTGCTACGTCTCTTATCAATAGCCTGCCCAACGCGTATTATTGTTCTACGACCCTCAACAATAGGGTCAATGTCAGCAATAAGGAATGTGAAAGCGGAATCGTGATGTGACCCCAAAAAAATGAGAGATGTTGAAACCAGTGTAGAGAAATTGTCTTTGGACAAGATTTTTCTCTGCCCGTGTGGAGAGAACTTCTACATGGACGTTTTGCCAAACATTTTCAAAATCTACCATTAATATAAAAATTTACAATATATTTTGGGTTAGATTTCTAAACATTTCGAAAATCTTCAATTAACATAAAAATAACCATATTTCTAAACCGACCAGAATGACTGCTTTCTAGAATAAAATTTGTTGCTCGCTGTAGTGGAGCGGTCTGGGCAGGCCATATAATCTGCGGCCAAATAATCGGCCAACTGAAACATTATTTTTTTATTGATAAGTCGCTATCGTGGATTTATGTTGTGGCTTGACAACCAATGGGTCTCATCCGGCTCCTCCCTCTGGTAAACTTCAATGTGATCATCATTTTTCCATCAATTAAGCAGCCAGAGCATTGGCTAATCTGTACAATGTTGGGCCATCTAAGGGATGAGACCTGTGGTGTCGGTGGCCGGTGTAAATAATGTAATTTGATTTCATGCAACTGGATTTAGGTAATTTTGTCCATAGGCGTGGCATATTTTTGGCTTATTCAGTAATTGGATTTTTAGAATTTTATTTTTGAAAACATAAAATATAATATAGGTATATTTGCTAATGAATAAGTTAAGAATAATTTTTTTTTTTTACAAATGAATCTAGATTATTCTTTATTTTTATTTTTATTTCTATTTTGATATTACAAATTTTGATTAATACAAATGGCATATAATTAGCACAATCACATTTATCAATGTGATTGATATAAATAAACAGGCATATAATCCACCACCTATTACATTAATAATTTTTAAGTATATTTTGTTAAAGTACTTTTATTATTAATAACTATATAAATAATAATAATCAAATTATTTTTTATTTATATAATTTTACTTATTATATTAATATTATTTGTATTTAATATAATATTAATTATTACTTTAAATGTTCTTAATATATTCATTGTTATATTTAAAACTATAAGTATAATTCACATATAACATAATAATAACATTTAGTTATTATTAATAATATGTATTTATATTTACTATTATATTATCTTAAATAATTATACATATTAATATAATGTGAATATATTATATATATTTACTTGGGTATATTATCCATAACATTAAAATATATAGATTATATATTAATTAAAATATATCATAACTATTACTTGCAAATAAAATATATAATATAATGTTACCAATTCGAAGAAGCTTAGTAAGAGTTGGAGGACAACCCGTCTGGTTCAAGATATAAGTGTTGTCTTATATAATCCCCTCGCAAGTGCTCAAGAAGGATAATAAGGATGTCGAATTCCTCGTTAATTGGGATGCTTACATATGGGTATAATTCTCGATGCCCCTTGGACGAATGATCATCTTGAAGATTTAAAACCCTTGCTTTATGGCTCAGGATGGGCATGAGAACCAAGATCATGCTGAGGATAATAATCAAGATCTTTGATCAGGGTGCGTTCCAGTTCATTGTCCCACTTGGGACTCTCGTTAATGGCGATGTGGTGGGCTGTTATGCAGAACGGCGGCCGTAGCCAACACTGGGTATGTGTTAATAGGTTGACGAGATGGGAGGTGGCATGGGAGAGTTTAAGGCAAGAGTTAATTGTCGCCACATGTTTAACCTCTAGAGGGTGAATGCATGCATCCCATTCCATGAATTCATGTTGTGGTATATTGTGGTTTCAAGAGTTGAGTGAAGGTATCAGGGTTTCCTTTTGGTTGCAAGCGCAGCAGAGAGGCTCCATCTATTGTAGAACAACAACTTCGGGCTCATGGCATTGGTAACTCGGTATGTCTTGTTTCTTCTCACCCCTCCCCGCTGGCGACAAATTATAATTGTGAATGTTGCATGTAAGATAATCATCACCTCCTACAATTGGGTGATTGTGTGACTTGGTACTGTCTGCTCGTCACACGAGCATATTTGGGTGCCTAAATTTTATCTTGAAATTGTTGTTTCTAAGTCAACATCCATTTTTTTATGGTATTTCACTCCTCCAAATGGGAATGTATAGTACAATTTGGGCTACTTATCTTTTCTAGAAGGACTACATGTTCGGTGGGAATGGTTGTTTCTATAATTGGCTAAAATGGCTTTCAAAAATCTTTCTCATGTCGTTTATGGTTGTACATTCTCCTGGTGTGTTTCTATATGGGAAATGGCTCAAGGAGATGGTGGGCAGCTCAAGGAGCCGGTCAGTAGCTCTTCCCTTCGGTGGACATAAACCCTCCTTGGTTTATTTATGTTTCGTGTGATGTCTGAGCACAAGGTGCTTGTAATTGGAGAAAAACACCTCTGGTCGTTGGCTGTGCAATCTTTCTATGACCTCACATGGCCTCAACCTAATGTCATTTGCTTCTTGCTCTAGTAATATGTATATGTGCCAAATTGAGCTAACTTGGGAGACCGCTCAGCCTACGCACTATGGGTCTCTGTTCAAACGAGGATTTTATTGTTTTGGGTTGACAAGTGTATTGGAGTGAAGTGGAGGTTGAGATAAATTGATCGACCATCTCCATGAGCAGGCCCATGAGGAATTAGGGTTCAATAGCGTAGTAGAACGATTGAGCCCCGCGGTGAACGAGGAGCCCCCTCATCACAACTGCCAAGACGAAGTGGTCAAAGATTTGATGCCCAACATATAAGTGAAATGACTCAAGTGTATACCATCGGTGCATCTCAGTAGGTGAGGTATATGATTACGTCTTGGGGGGCCAACCTCAAGTAGTAGACTGAGCTAGAAGTATAGATGGAGGATTGGCATTTGTTGGTCCCCAACCCAGGTCATACTCGTGGCAGGCTGACATAGTATAAGAAGATAATGCATCTTTCTTGGCTAATCAAGATCATAGTAGCTCGAGCTATTACGAATTCTACATGTTCCTTTAAATCTAATCCCACATTCCAGGAAATTCAGAAAGAAATTAAACTTATCCAATTTCAAATTCAGCAACAGAATGTTCCTCTTGCTCATATTGAGAGCACATTTTGTGCCTTTGTCAATCAGCATTACCACATTCGATCTCAAGGACCCAGCTTTGGAGGAGTTCTGTGATGACTAGTAATAAGTAGTCTTGTTTTAGTTCATTTTGATGTTGTATATGTCGATTAATAGTTCTCATGTTGGCATGTTAAGAGTGAACTATTATATAAACATTTAAGATTATAAGGTTTACTATGATAGATGCAAGAACCTTAGATTTTTGATGGCGTATATTGCATTATGATGGCCAACATACTGGTTCCTACTAAGCTTACAATATATATATATATATATAATATATATATATATATATATATATATATATATATATATATATATATATATATATAATATATATATATATTAAAATTTAACCCTAGTATAGTATTAAAAATCTTAGGTTTATTAATTCGTGGGGTTTATTAATCCTTTGTGTTATAAATATTGATCCGAAGATATTAATAATCCTTAAGAATCAATATTTTAAACCCAATGAATTGTTAATATTATAAATAAAAGCTACTAATGAACCCTAAGGTTTAATATTATAAACCCAATGAATTAGTAAACCCAAAGGATAAATATTATCAACCTAAAGGACCAAAAAACCCAAGGAATCAATATGAAAACACATGGGATTAATAAACCCTAACAATTAATGATTTAAACCAAAGGGTTTATAAACCGTAGGAATTCATATTCTAAACTTAATAAACCCAAGAGATTATTAACATTATAATCCCAATGGATTAAATTATAAATCTAAGGAATTATTAATACTCTAAAACCAAGGGATCGATAAACCTAGAGGATTATTAATATTAAAAAGCCAAGATATCAATGTAATCTAAGGATTGTTTTTTTCTAAATAATATAGTATATTACTTGGTAAATTGATAGATTACAAAAAGGGTTGTGTGGGAAAGAACCCGACATAAGACCCAACCAAAAATCTAGTGTTGGTCATAGCAAAGGTTGTATTCATAGTACAACCTAAACAAAGAGGGAACAAAGTACAAAAGTGGAGCAGAGAGGAGCTCTCACTACAACATTTTCAAAATTGAGAGATTAGAGGTCGAGAAAGGAGAAGAATTCCTTATGGCGACTGACCAGTCAGATAATGCTAACCTCCACGACAGATGGCCTTTCAAGGATGCAGAAGAACATACACATGGGAAGAAAGATAGGGAAGCAAACCAACTACATTACTCCTTGTTGGTGGTGACACCCCATCCTCATCCAGATGAATGGAAGTCTCATGAGAGGTTCCCTCCTGTCGTGCAATGATGACCCAATTACTCATGGAAGTCCTGTGGTCCTCTTTCTTAATGCTTGTGGATCCTTCAGCGGTTGAATAAACCCTTTTTCTCGATGTCTTCTTGATGACAGTATAATTCGGAGCGCCCCAAGTGATAAATATGCAATGGTGGATGGCTTCTACATAAACTAGAAAAGCTTTAGTGATCTGGTCAATCTTAGTTTCCAGAGCCTTGGAGCACTCCTCTTGTTCCTGCATAGTAAGCCCCACGATGGTCTTCATTTGCCACCATATTTCAATCGTACACGCATAGAGGTTTTCATGCACCTCGGTGAAATCAAGGTCTGAAATATAGGAAAATTTTGTGTCGACCTCCTCCATGGTGATCTTTCTCCGAAGAATATTTGTGTTGGCTTCTAAGTCTGAAATTTAGTACCGAGTTCCTGGATTAAGCACAACCACGTAGCACAGATCTGCACACCTAGTAGCAGTCTTGGTGCGGATGGTAGGGGAAAGACCCAGGTACTTCCAACAGGAGGTAGCATGACAATGTGCACCTCCCCTATGTGGACTAGGGGTGGAGCCATTCCTTGGGGCCATTAGAGAAATATAAGGTCTAGAGTATAGAGGGAACTAGAGAGCAAGGGGCCAACCGAGGGGGGAAGAGGCAGTGAGAAGAAACAAAGGGATAATGGCGAGGGGTGAATTTATAGATGCTAGGAGGAGGTGGGAGACCAGAATGAGGGAGAGGGAGTGGGAAGTGGAAGCATGCAAAAATATAAGGAGGGACAAAGGATTAATGGTAGAGCAGAAAGGATGAAACTAAGAGATGATGAACACAAAAGGGAGAGGGGAGGTGGCATCACAGACTCTGGAGATAGGCGAGCTAATGATGAGTCCATACTCAGACACACTCCACCTATCGTTCTAATGGAGCAGAGAATCAACCTTGAAATGATGAAAGGTATGCGAACAATTATTGTTCTGTAGAGTAGTTATATTTTTCATTAATTGATGTGCATTCCTGACAGAGTTCCACTTCCTCCAGATCCTGCGACACTCGAGGCTTCATGTGTATGGTACCGGTCATACCCTCATTCACTAGTCTATCAGTGAATTTATTTTCCTTCCTTGTGATATCTTGAAAGTGGAGGCTTGCCATGTTGTCAATTCCCTAATTGATCCATTGTATTATTTTGTTTAGGCGCCAATTTTCTGACATTTTGTCCAACTTGATACCTTGCTAAATTTTTTTCCCAGTTTGGGTTGCTAGTGTGGAATCTCCTTCAACAATTAGAGGACTAAGGTTTAGGTTGTGCCCTATGGCAATGCTATACTCCACGACATGCAGTTCTATGGCATTGTTGGTGGCGGAAACTATATTTACCTTATAAGTCTAGATTATCTCACCTTTAGAGTTTCTGAAGACCCCTTCAAAACCTGTTGGGCTTAGATTCCCTTTAGTTGTGCCATCGTAGTTGAGCTTGGAGGTTCCCTACTTTGGTGGCCTCCACGTGTTATTTTTATTTTCATGCATGGGAAGGGGAGTAGCTTAACAGACCTTGATAAGAAGGGGATCTAACACTGAGAGAACATTCACTTCGCAGACGGTGGGAGGGGCTTTGATAGTTTGAGTTGGTAGAGAGGTCACTGTTTGGAAAAGCATGCTTTTAATATTCACGTAATGAATTCCTACTTGATGGAGAGGCTGTGAAATATTCTTACTTTGTGTTCATTCCACAAATCCCAGCAGGTCAAACCAGGAATTAAATTCCAAGGTCGGTTAACCAAAGGATGGGGGAAGAAACCATTCTCTAGTTCGCGATGGTACTTTGGATGGAAGAGGGTTCCCAACTAGAGCGTTTAAAGACCAAAGAAATCCAATTCCATAAATTGGACATGAAAGGGAAGACATTTAATAGATGATCAAGGATTTCTTCTTCTTGCTATCAAAGGGGGAATTTCAAGGGGCTAATAAAGCCTTTCATTCTTAGGTTGTCCCATTTTAAAAATCTTATGTGCATGATTAATGAAAGGAAGATAGAAATTTTTGGCCAGTGCTTCCTATCCCAGATTGCATTCCACTTCGTATCTAATTGGAGTTGGTCGTGCTTTTCCATGTATTTGTAGGCTTCGCTTAAGATGAAGTGTCCTGCTGAGTTTTTCTCCCATCTTAGTTTATCCTAAGAAAAGTCATGGAGGATTTGTATTTTTCGTAAATCTAAGGGGAGTTCTGACCAGGTTTGGGGGTTCATATGGGGAGTTCATTCCTCGTGATTGATCCAATTTCTCCATCTCTCATTTTCTTCAATTTTTCCTGAGTACTGGTTGACTTTGATCCTCCCTCTATTCTGCATTTTAGCCTTGATATGTTGATAATGATATTGATCAACTTCTAGCCTTTATCGCCTGGCATCCTCCTAGAAAAGAGCCTTGTTCACGCTACCTATTTCCCATTAACTATGTCCTTGAATGATGTTGTTCTCCCAAGCATGATTTGAGATGGCTAAACCTTTGGATGTTTCCATTGAGCCTGATGCTTTGTTCTTGAATTAAGGAGACGATCTACTTTGCTTTCTAGAGGGTACCCCAATGTGAGTTGGTGTTAGCAATCCATATCCATAGATTTTTGGCTCCCACGACCTTTCTGAGGAGGTCTATGTCTCTAAGACCATCACCACCATATTGTTTGGGCTTGCATATTTTTTTCCCATGCTACAAGAGCCCATTTTTGGTTATCCTCTCCATCTCTCCATTAGAAGTTCCTCTCAAGGTTCCTGATTTTCTTTGAAATCATTTTTGGGGCTACAAGACCCACGTACATGTAAAGTGGGATGGCCTCAAGGACAGATTTGACCAGGATAAGATGACGAGCCAAATTTAGAGATCTGAAGGTCCAGTTTGCCATTCTTTCCTCCAATTTGTTTACCAGCTTCTCCCAAGTGGCCCGGGAGAGATTCATATCTGTAAGGGGAACACCAAGGTAAGTAGAGGGGAGAGTGCTAAAAGGAATAGCTACGAGTCTCGTGATGTTCCTAAAAATTGGCAGTAGAGTGTTAAAGAAAAACAACATGGATTTAAGGGGATTGATGGAGGTGCCAGATGTAGCAGGGAAGTCCATCGAGATGGAGATGAAAGAGGCAACCTATTTGATGGATGGCAAGCCCATGAGAAGAGTATCATCCACAAATTGTTGGTGAGTTGTAGGGGTGCAGTGATAGAGTGAATTATCCCTTCTGCCATTATAAGGAAGAGGAAGGGAGAGATTGGATCCCCTTGCCTGATACCCCTTGTAGGATTGAAGGGTTACAAAGGTGATCCATTCATGTGGATGGAAAAGAAATCTCTTGACACCATAGCCATAATCCACTTGATGCTTTCTTTTTGGAAGTTGAGCCCATCCAAGACCTATCGCATATAGTTCCAACTAATTTTGTCAAAGTCTTTAGACATATCTAGTTGAATCATCATGCCAGGAATTTTTTGGGATTTGAGAGAACGAATAATCTCATGAGAGAGGATGATACTATCCATGATTTTTCTTCCTTCCACATATCTAGACAATTGGTGGGATATGAGGAGAGGGAGGATGACTCTAATTCGATTGGAAAAAACTTTGGAGATTATTTTGTATATGACAATGCAAAGGGCTATGGGGCTAAATTTTTCGAGGGAATCTGGAGAGATTCCCTTGGGGATTAGAGTCAGAAAGGTGGAGATAAGGGGTTTAAGGATAGACTTCTGAATTCAATATTCCTCCACCAGGTTATGAACATCGAGCTTTATGATAGCCTAGTAAGCTTTGTAGAAATCAATGGTGAACACGTCCAGCCCTGGAGCGTTTCCATTGGTCATTCCCATGACCACATCTTCCACTTCTTGTATAGATACTTTCCTTAGGATCATTTTCTTATGGTCCTCTGTGAGGAATTTGGGAATATTCTTAGTGATGTTTCTAATGTCCCGATCCTAATCATTCCTTGGATCTTTAAGAAGAGAGTTGAAATAGTGGATGAGCTCTATTTCCAACTCCTATGGAGAGTGAATGAGATGACCCTCTTGGTTCTTTAGAGCCAGAATCTGATTGTTCCTCTTGTGCTCTATCATTATTTCATGGAAAAATGTCGCGTTCCCTTCCCAACATTTTAGCCAATTAATTCTAGGTTTTTGTTGCCACAACGTCTCCTACCGAATGGCTCTTCCATCCCATATTTGTTGTAGTCATTGTTCCTCTTGCTTACTAGTCTTCGTTAGCCCTTCTTCAATAATATTTTGCTAAATAAGTTTTAGTTGGTGTTCCAAGATTTTTTTAATCCGTAATGATATTGCCAAATGTTTCTTTGTTCCATTTTTTTATTTCCTCTGTGATATGTTTTAAGTTTTGTTGGAATGTATACATTTTGTTTCTAGTTTTGATGGGAGAGTAAGTCCACCATTGTTTCATTTCTTCCATGAAATAAGGGTGATTCAACCATAAGGCCTCAAATCTAAAAAGCTTATTCTTCGGACTCATGGAAATTTGAATCTTGAGAGAGATAGGTCAGTGATTAGAGCTTTCCTGCAGAACGATTCTTGCCTCTGTTTCCTAGTAGGTGAGATAGGTTGCCTCATATAGAAGGAAGTGGTCTAAATGTGAGGTTATTTGATAGTCTCCTCCTATTCTGTTATTCCAGGTGAATAATACATTGTTGGTGGGAATGTCGATGAGGTTGATGTTCTAAATGATGGCGAGGAAAGCCTCATAGTCCTTATATAATTTTCGGATTCCTCCTTTCTTTTGAGATAAGTTAGCTATCATATTGAAATCACAAGCTATGATTTTGATAGGGTGGTGTAGAGGGTCAAGGAGATTGGGTATGATTTAGAGCATTTTCATACGGTTTATCACCTTGTGTGGGGCATAAACATTAGTTATACTAATAGTCTCCTTGGTGCTTATGATTCTCAGGATCACTGTTAAGGAATGGTGAGTTTCTAGAGAGGAAATAAGCTCGAATTAGGAATTTTTCCAAAAAGGCATGATGCCCCTCACCATGCCTATAGCCATATTAGCCAAGGAGCTGTAAGGCTTGAAGAAAGAGTTGAGAAGGTAGGGAGGGTGAGTTGAATCTAGTTTCGTTTCTTGAAGGAGCACGATGTAGGGATGATTAGACATGACCCTTATTATTAAGATGCATTTCTTCCAAGGGCTGGTAAGTCCCATAATATTCCAAGAGATGCAATTCATTGACATGGAGATGGGTATAGAGCAAGATCCTTTACCTTTCCTTTATTGATTAGCTTGGCTCCCATTTCTTGAAGGAGATGAATGGTGGTATTTCATCATCACATTCTACTTGAGCCTTTGAGGTTGAGTTCTTCTACTGGAATGTTCGGTAATATTCCTTTTGAAGTTGTACCTTCTTGTGCTGAATAGTGAGCTTCGAGTTTTAGTTCTTCCTGGAGGAGATAAGATCCTTTGATTTTTTATATCTGTTGTTGTGACATGGCATTTATTCATTTTTGTTTCCTTTCCTATGTAATTGTTACAAGGTCTACCCCCTACAGTGCTTCCTCTATTGTGTTTTCCTCTAGTGTTTCCTCTATTTTTACTTGCTTCATTTTTGTATCCTCTAGCGCATGCTCATTTCCTCTACTAGTATTACCTGTATCTATTTCGTCTTGTTCATTGTCTACTAGATGCATTTCTTCCTCTACTGCTTCATCTGTTATCATTTCATTATGGTCCCTTTTCTCTTAGGTATTGTTCAGTACCTTAAACTGATTTCCAGCTTGATTCTTTGTAGAGGCTCTTCTCAGGGGTAGTTTTTTTCCTAATATTATTGTTCCTCGAGATTACTTTGGTCAACCCCTCGCTATTTTTTGTTTGTTTTCTCGCTCTTGCATTTTAGGGGTTTTATTCAAGGGATAGTATCAAAAAATATGCCCATGCTCGTGACACTTTCTACATTAGAAGGGAATTTGTTCATAGTCTATACTTTGCAAGGAGACTTCATCCTTGAAGATTAATTTGATTTCTTCTCGAAAGGCACCAAAGACATCTATATATATTCAAATTGGACTGTAGAAAACATAGTGACCAGTTCTGGTGCCTTCAGACATTTTTATGTACTCCCCCAACTAGCCTCGTATTCATTTTAATATTGAACGAGCAAAATAATCAATTAGTAAGGAGTAGAGGCATACCGAGAATGGAACCCCAGTAGAATCCTCATTTCTCGTGTCAATTTATCGCTCCATAACCTCATATATAAGCCTGCTGAATTATATAAATGGGATCCTCCTTTAAAAAAATTGTCTCTATCTTCTAGGAGGTCAAAGATGAGTATGAAAAGTATTTTCAATCCTAGCTAAACTATGTTCTCCCCTTTGGTTGTCCATTTCCTCCGATTCCACTAGTTCAGGGCTCTTTCATTTGGCCATATCCCCATGAAATTGCATATAACTGCATGTTCCTACATGTATTATGTATATTCAGCTACCATAGGGTCTTGGATTTCCTGTTCTTGGATTTTCTTGGCATTAAGATTATAGTTATTCTTGGACATTTCCCCCTGATCTTGCGACTTCTCCTAAGAATGTGAAAAATTGACGTTAGCATGGAAGGAAAGTCTATTGCCTTGCCCTTTTCTGCCCTAGTATCCTTGGTCAATGTTTTCCCTATGTCTTCATTCCTTTTTGGTAGCTCGTTCTGCGATGGATAAGTAGTTTCTTCTTTTTTAGTGCTTCCTCTTGGTGGGTTACAAAAGGAAGAGCTCAAGGCAAACTTTTTGAAGAATGAAGCTTGGTCTCACAGCTAACCAGAAACCATATACTTGAAGGAGTCAATGCGAGGAAGCTGTTGTGGATCTGCCATGGCGGGCATGGCCCTGAAGGCCAGAACCATAGATACCAAGGGGGTTGCAGAGTGCACAAAAACCCTACCACCTTTTAGTGAAACCTAAGGATTGTTAATATTATCAACCCAACCACATTAATAAATGTTGTTGAAAAATGCAAATAAGCATTAGTGATATAAGTATAATATTAATCATAAAATTAATATTCACATGATAAATATATATAATCATAATAAATAATAATATTTTATATAATTATTTTTTTATTAATTAATTAATACTTACTAATATTATTAATTTTATTCTTAATTAAATTAGATATCATTTTAATTAACAAATATAATAACAACTAATTAATTAACTAACAATAATTCATATAATAATTATTATATATATATATATTATATTATAATATATATATATATATATATATATTATATAATATATATATTATATATATATATTATTATATATATATTTTTATATTATTTATTGTTAATAATAGTAACGACCAAAGGGGTTATAAACCCAAGAGAATAAAATTACACCCAAGGGATTAATATTATAAACCAAAGGACTTTAATTTCCCCAGAGGACTTTGGATTGATAGTGAACAGGTACACTGTTAAGGCACTCCTTGCGATAGGTCGCTGGTTCAAATCCCGCGTGGGTGCTTACCTACCAAAAAAAATAGATATTATAAACCCAAGGTATATAAACCGTAAGATAAATATTGTAAACTCTAGAATTATCATGGTTAACCATGGTTTTCCATAGTTTATTTTCATATTGAGACAATGTCTTTGAGAATGTGACATTGCACGATGGTTAACCATGATTGATTTTCACATTCGTAAAATCTTTATCGAAGTGCAACGTTAAACCATGGTTGATTTTCATATTGAGAAAATCTTTGTCACAATGTGATGTTTGACCATGATTATAAGCCAAGGGGACTTATATTAGACCTATGGATTAATATTATAAACCCTCTAAATAATATTAATCCCTAGGAATAAGAACCATTAGATTTAAAGACCTAAGGGATTAATATTATAAACCCAAGGGAGTAATAAATCAAAGGGATTATAAAATAATATTAAAGCCAAGGGAAAAATATTATAAGCCCAAAGTATATAAAACATAAAATAAACATTGTTGACCATCCTTCACCGTAGTTGATTTACATATTGAGACAATGCTTCTAAAAATGTGACATTGGACCATGGTTCACCATGATTGATTTTCATATTGAAATAATCTTTTTCACAATGTGACATTGGACCATTTTTTACCATGATTCACAATGTTTGATTTTCATATTGAGACAATCTTTGTAACAATGTGACACTGGAACATGCTTGACCAAGATTATAAACTCAAGGGATTTATATTAAATCATAGGATTAATATTATAAACCCTATGAATAATATTTTGTATTAAGACAAAATTTGTCAGACAATGGCATTAGACCATGGTTGAGCATGGTTGATTTTCATATTGAGTCAATCTTTTTCATAGTGCGATGTCGTACCATGGTTGACCATGATTGATTTTCATATGGATGCAATCTTTGTCACAATGCAACATTAGGCAATGTTCGATTTTAATATTGAGAGAATATTTGTCACAATGTGATGTTGGACCATGGTTAACCATGACTATAAACCAAAGGGATTTGTAATACACCCAATGATTAATATTATAAACCCTAAGAATAATATTAAACCCTATGAATAAGAACACTTAGATTAATAAACATAAGGGTTTGATATTATAAACCAAAGGGAATAATAAACCAAAGGGATTAATACTAAAAACTTAAAGGAACAATATTAAACTCAAGGGAAAAATATTGTAAACCCAAAGTATATAAACCTAAAGTATATAAACCCAAAGATAAATAATATAAACCTTAAAATAAACATGGTTAACCATGGTTTACCATGATTGATTTTCATATTGAGACAATATTTGTCACAATGTAACATTCGAACATCGCTAACCATGGTTGATTATCATTATAAACCCAAGGGATGTATATTAAATCATAGGATTAATATTATAAAC
>APFE031409846.1:0-35223 GCA_000404065.3 Pinus taeda | reverse complement strand
TTTCTTATTTTTTATTCTTATAGCTATATCCAGTTGTTCACTAAGATTTCCAAGGATATCTATTTTTAAATTGTCAAGCAAATTTCCCAACTTTTCTCTACATACTATTCCAGATGCAGATTTGCTTACTCTAGACATGATTGGATCTCTTAGGTTCTTACCATATTTTTCCTTACCTCTTGCATTGTGTTTTCACAACTCACAAATTTCATCAAATGACCACTGGGAGACATCTCCTTTTCCCATTAAATTGAGAAGATCAATCCACTCATCCCTCATGGTTTTTAGCAAAAGATATTTTAATATCTCTTCATCTAAATTGTGCATTTTATCCCTTTTGATATTGTAGGCAAACCTTTCCACTAGATCTTCAAGGTTTTAATCCTCATTTTGAACCATCTTAAAGACTTCATCCTTAAGGTTATGGTGCATACAATAATATTTATATTTTTCTAGTAATATTCTTTTCATATCATCCCATGTTATGATAGAATTTGTTCCTAGACCCATGAACCATTTAAGAGCTCCATTTTTTAGAGTGGCTCGAAATAATTTCAATTTTTTCGTATAAAGTAGATAACCATATCATCTACATAATACTTCAAACACAAAAATAAATGTCTCTATATCCTTAGTTCTTAACCCATGAAAGTTAGGAACGATGGATGGTTAGATATGGTAGCAGTGGTGTTTATATCTAGGACGGGGAATCCAAAAGGATCCTCTTCATGAATGTTTATATAATCTCCCCTTCCACCTCTACCACCTCAAAATCCTCTACCACCTCCTCCTATTCTACCTCGTCCTCCACCAATTCATAGTATATTGTCTCCATTAGGCATTTCACCTTCTCCTTTTACTGCCATTGTAGATTCTTCATGGCTAAGAGAAGGTTCAACAATAGGGTTGTCTACTTCTTCCTCTAGTTCTTCTACTAATGGTATGTCAGAAAAAATTTCCTCTTCTTCTTCACTAGGTACTAGTAACTTTTGTTCGGAGTTATTCACCTATCAAAGAAAGAAAAATGACTCCTTCAGTAGGGGATGTAGGTTCTTCAACTACAACTTTTGTAGATGATGTTGGTGAATCCCTAGGATGAATTTCAGACTTATGCACTTCAGGAAGTCTATGTCTACCTGCTATCAATGGAATGCGAGTTTTCATCGATGGGGTACATTACGTGGTCTAATAGGGGTGGTTGGTGATGTTGGAATTGAACTATGTCCTCTATCTCTACTTACAAATCTACCTCTAGAATATTGTTCTCTATGCATGCATCTAGGGAAGGAGCATCTTGTGTACAACCTTAAGAAATCTCTATATGGCCTAAAGTAGCCACCTTGAGCATGGTACATATAGATTGATAAGTACTTGGATGTACAAAAATTCCACCAAACTCCAAATTCTAATCTATAAATCAAAATCATTAATAATGATATTATTCTAATAGTAATTTATGTAAGTGGCATCATTATTACATGTAGTAAGTTAAGTGTTGTTGAACATATCAAATCTAATGTGAGTAAATATCTTGACATGATTGATCTAGGCCTCTTATATTACTATTTATATGTGGAAGTTTGGAAAATAAATAGTAGCGTTTTTGTCTCACAAACAAAATATGCGAAAATTTTGTTAGACAAATTGAAACTGACATATTGGACAATCTTGTCTATACTTATGGATAAAGTAATAAGATTTGAATTAGCCAAGATTGACTCTAAGGTAGTTAATGAGTTAGTGTACATAAAGCTAATGGGGAGCTTGATATATCTTATAATGACTAGCACTAAGTTGAATTACATTGTGAGCTTCATTTCTAGATTTCTAGATTCATTGTGAGCTTCATTGTGAGCATTTGACTGCATCAAAGACAGTGTTGACATGTGTGGAATGAACATTTGACTTTAACATCTTGTAGATCAAAATAAAAGACCTATGTGGGTTTATAGATTCAAGTTGGGTAAGTTGTGTGGATGATAAAAAAAC
Organism: Pinus taeda; assembly: GCA_000404065.3. Lineage (NCBI taxonomy): Eukaryota > Viridiplantae > Streptophyta > Pinopsida > Pinales > Pinaceae > Pinus > Pinus taeda. The sequence goes on along the minus strand of APFE031409846.1, from coordinate 33,234 downwards.
AACATTTGGATATATTTTTAGCCTTGTCACAAACATAATCACGTGGATAAGCAAGAAACAACGTGCAATATCCCTTTCAATCACATAATCAATATCAAAGAGAAATGTAAGGAGTGTGGGAGGTAATTTGGCTTAAGAGAATGCTTTCAGACATAGAGATGTAATAGACAAAACCAACACCTTTACTCTATCACAATCAAGGGGTACTCCAATTAGCAAAAAACACTAGTTTTCCATGAACATGCCAAGCATATTGAAATGCATTGCCACTTCATCAAAAACTTGTAGAGAATGGATCTATTGAGTGACAATATTGTCTCATAAAAAACCTAATTGTAGACATTTTTACCAAAATCTTTTAGTCTTGAAAAAATGTAAAATTCAAAAACAAGCTTAATATAGTTGGTAAATTGACCATTAAAAAAAAACATTAAATTAAATATTATTTTCTCATAACCAATTACATGTTAGGCATCAATATTGACAAAATTACTTTAACTCTATTAAGCTTTTGTACTGTATTTCATTATAATATGGTTTTAAATTCCATATTTATAAAAATGGATTAAGTTATAATCTTCTGCAAGATTTTTTTATTATTTCTCATTATTAATACAAGCATGATTAAACTATTGTAATAACATTGTTTCTAAATAAAAATTAGATTAAAAATGTAGTTTAAATGTTCTATTTATAGATTAAAAACACTTTCTACAAATATAGGTCTTTTTCCTTCCCCAAAGCACAACTCTAAACACCGTTCTATAAGACAAATTAGCATTCATGAAAAAAAATGATGGGTTTCTGAATGGCAATATCCCCTGCCACTGTATCTTGCAAATCAACTCTCATGGAGCATCTGTTATGATTTATAAAACGAAGTACAACGATTAAAGGATTACAAGCACTGGTCTCTTTTATAAGGCTGACAGATGATGGAAGTAGCCTCTCTCTTCAGAATTTCCATTCATTTTTTGAGCAGAAGAATGCATCTGAATTTTGGGACTCCTTATCAGAGTATAACAGAGAATGATTGTCTGGTATAAACAGTAAAAAACTGAAAAAAGTGGGCCTGAACATGGTAGCTTAATAGTTCAACTGAATAAGTCCTAAAGAGGAAATTAATATGCACTTTGTGGAGTCAGCAGGCTAACCACATTTGGTTTGGTGGCTGCATTATTAAATGCATGTATTTAATAATATTCAGATGGCATACATACATGCTGGCAATTTGGCAAACAAACAAGGAAATGGGTCTCTGGATGGGTGATTGGCAGAAGGCCCCACGCTATATTTCTGGATAGAGATGGCTCTTTGGACGAGTGATAGTCAGAAGGCCCCACGCCATAGATCTGGAAAGGGAGAATTGAAAATATGGTATTATAATTGGTAGGTACTTTTATATTAGAAGATGAGCATTGACCACATGTCCAGAATCTCATCACAAATTTTCATTCTTAGCAACGCTGTTGGCCTATATTTTTCATCACATTTGGTTCTTATGGTTTTAAGTTTATGATATTTAAAATAAAATACGCAATGCTAATCAGATATATTTAAATTATAAATATTAATAAATATATAATTTATTTAAATTTTAAAAATGTTTTTTCCAGTTTTTATTGGGGGTTAAGTTTAATTTGTTTTTTTTGTAATTTTTAGGGAGATAAAGTTTTTTTTTGTGATTTCGAAATTATTATTAAAGTATTTTAAATATCCAAAATTATTATAGAAATATATTTCAGTATTATCATATTAAACCTTCAAGATGATTGAAAATGTCTTTATGTCTTTTCCTAAATACTTACAAATGGAAATCAAACTTATTTAATTAAAAATTTATTTTTTTCATATGAAATTATTTTAATTTTTAAAAATACTTAAAATATGCTTAAAGGATCTTAAATTCAGTTCTTTTTTATGAAACAAATAATTCCTTAATTGTAGGTTGAGTTCAAGTTTTAATGAGATAATTCCTAATGTGAGTGAGTTCAAGTTTTTAAGAGATATTTTGACATTTATAAATACTTGTATTTCATGCAGTATAAAGTATTTGTATTTAGCCTAATAGTAATATTTGTTCTTTCAAAAATATAGTTTTCCAAAATTACTTATTCCTGTTAAATAAATAATAATACTTTAAATATATTACATAATTATAAAAAATATTATCTAACAACCTTTTTATAAATGATCTAAATTAACCTCTTGCAAACAGTTTAAATTTCCCAAGAACTATTAGAAAAAGAGGAGGATGCTGAATTTAAAGCAGTTTAAGACTTCAACTTCTCAGGATTAGATTGTGAAGGGACGGGTGATTCTAAATATTGTCATGTGATAATTTCAACTAAATTTGAAGTAAGAATTACTAAAAAAATTAACAAAATCAAAATTTAAAACTTTGTTATTAGAAAATGTTTTATGAATATGAAATAAATAATAATGTTTGATGTTTATTATTTCCAACTCTGGATCATTGTAATATAAATATATTTACACCTTTAAATCCTTGCTTGAAATGGTACATGGCATTTAACAAAACTAAATGATAAAATTGAAATGACCTATTTATGTCACTAGTCTTATTTGATTCATACAAAGCATGGTGAGAAGAAAAACTACAACTAGAAGAAAAGAAATAAAAATAACAATAGAGAAGTTACAAAGAGGAATTGAACATAGTAGAAGAGCCTTATAGAAGTTACAATAATGAAAAGATTATTTATGAAATTTTCAGAGTTAGATGGACAAAGATTATATAAGGTAACTTGCAGTTATATGATTTTTTTTCTTTGGCAGTTTATGTGAATTTTGAGATAATTGGTGTGCCTAACTTGTGGTTTGAGTAGTGGTGACTGAAGAGTATTTGAGTCATCAAAATCATTAGGGAAATCTCACCCAGCCTAGGCCACACCAACTATTGACATGGTTGGATTTTTGCTCACATAGTTTCCAACGGGTAACCTTTTCACCAAAAAATACCTTTAACTAAACACACTGTCACCATCTGCTCTACCACTGTGACAATTAGTAAATATCGATATATAGAACTATCTTTCCATTTTTTTAAAACAATATCTTTCCATTTTTTTAAAACAACACCTATCATACCTGAAATTATTACTATTACCAAGCTGAAAAAAGAAATCTTAAATTTTTACTAGTTATTCAAAAATTTAATAAAACAAAACTTTAGAATGAAAACAAAATATGCTAATTTCATTTATTCATCAACCAATCTCAGAATTTTGATAATGTGCCCGCCCCTTCCCCACAGAAGTTTCAACAGGTCAAAGGAGACTTCATCGAGCTAAAAAACAAAATGAACCTCTAAAGTCAGAAGAGAAGAGCGATATTGAATATCATGTAAAAAGAGAGCAAAAACCTTTAAATCAGAATCCGCCGACACAAGAAGTATAAACAGATTTTGAAGCCCTTAAAGGTGATAGCCCATGGTGGAGAATAAACCAACAAACTCAGTTGAAGAATTCGAAGCCTTCAAAATCTAGCTCGTGGAATAGGAAGTACACAGGCTAACAGGGCAGCCACTGCAACAAAATATGCATGAAGAAGTATAGAAAATTTCTAATGGCTTATTTTCTAAAAACAACTTCAATGGGATGCTCATTTCTAGTGTTCCTAGTGAAGACTCTTATCTTTATCCCGTTATTTTTCTAAATTTTGGTGCATTTTCATGATGTCAAGATGCAACTTGGCTTGGTTTGATTTTGACTCCGTTTCTCTCTCTTCAACCTAGATTAGTAAGGTTAAAGAGTGGAAATAATGAGATCCTTGGCTTGGTTTGATTTTGACTCTGTTTCTCCCTCTTCAACCTAGAATAGTAAGGTTAAAGGGTGGAAATAATAATGACATCCAAGGAATAATCATGGTATATTCTTTCCAAACATCAATAGGATTGTCTTTGTAGGATAGGAAAAACATTTTGGACACATAAAAATCTTTGAATACCAGCTCACCTGAATCAGTGATAGTGATTTTAGATATGAAGTATAATTTTTTTTTAACTTATAAGTATGAGGAGATTTGGCTTTACTTTGTTAAGAAATTTTAAAATTTACTATTATTTTAAATGTAAAAATTTTGTTAAATTTTACAAAGTTTTAAAATGTTATAGTTTATTTTATAATAGGTTTTCTACAAATTTGTTTTAATTATTAGTAATTATTAAGTGGAAGGTATAGATTTAATCTCCATGGAATATGTGGGAATATTTATAGTAATATTCATAGATCAAGTGTTAAGATTAATCTTCAAGTTAATTATGCTCTTTTGATTAATTTATCTTAAATTAATTAATTAAAGAAAATGTCATATCAACACGTCATATTGATAAGTCATGGTACTGTAACAAGAGTTATTTACAAATTAAGAATTTCCATGGTAAAGTGGAAGTGAACCTCCATGATTAAAAATATTGTTACATATTTTTTAAAATGTATATATATTTAACTCATATATTAATTATTTTCATAATTAATAATAATAATAATTTCAAATAAAGTTATAATTTAGTGAAATTTTTTAATATGGGGAATGTGATGTATGGTGGGGTAAGTGTTTTAACATTTATTATTGATTGTAAATGCCTGATCTTTACCCACAATTTAATTTATATGGTTGCACTACTTAATCATAATTTAAAAAAATATTTAAATTTGTGAATATCTTCTATAATTTCTAAAAAAAAATATTATTGTTATGCACAAAGGCATGTTTATGTTGGAAAAGAGCTTTTAGAATTTTAATTAATTATAAAAAATTACTAGCTATTAATTCATAATAAGCATCAAAATACTTACTATATAAATTCAATGACTCATATAAATTCAATAATTGATAAATGTCTATAGCTATTAATTTATAATAAGCATCAAAATACTTACTTCAGTGTACTTTTGAAATTGCTAAAATTAAAAATCATAAAAATTCTATAATTATAACTTTATTTTAATAATAATATAATATATAATTAATAATAATAATAACAAATAATAATAAGATTAAAGATATATTAATATTTTACAAAATATGTAACAAGATTCTTAACCATGGAAGATACACTCATTGGAAACATTAGATCAAAAAGGCTTTTATGTCCTTATGGAGTTGAATTTGGGGAGGACGTCCTATCATTCCATCCAACCATATTATTGTGGTCGTATATATATATATATATATAACACTTTTCACTGGAATCCAGGTTGTTTAAAAAAACATTTATAAATGGATTCAGCACACTCAAAAATTCGTGGGATACTCTAATTCTAACATATTAAACCATTTAAACTCTAGTTTTTTAAAATCTATCCCGGATTCTGATTAAAATTAACCAGAAACTATGTTAATCATACTTTATTTTTATAATTTCAATTAGTTTTGAACATTTTAAACAAATTCTATGAACCACATTAGTTGGTTCAAATGTGGACCCAATCCTAATGATGTGATTAATCTGAAAGACTGATATCTAAATTCTATGAAGTTTATTAAAGTTTGAATCCAAATACTAACAAGGTTTGAATAATTAAAAATAATTTTTAATTTTTTAAAAAGTAATGTTTTTCTGAATTGGTTGAAGTAAATATTTTGTATGTTGTTTTAAATTAAAATGTTGGAGTATTAAAAATTATATAAAGATAAGAAATCTAAAAAAATCAATTTAGTCAAGCACACATTCCCAAAAACCATAACTCATTTCAAAATTAAAATTTTATAAATTAAAACTTAATACTTACCATATAACAAGATTCTTAACCTTCAATATTTGCCCTGTTTTATCATAGATATTATTAACTTGTAAATAGGTTTTGTTACAATACCATCAACCATTACCATGACTTATCAATACCACTTGCCCAAAAACTATAACTCATTTCAAAAATAACATTTATAATATTTATTTTATAAATTTTTATAAAAAATTTTGCCTTTTTCATTACTGTTAAATTTTAACAAATTTGTTAAAGCTTTTTTTAAATATATTGAATTTTTATATTATTAAACAAATATTTTTATATTAGTTTTTAAAATCATTAAATATAAATTTATAATATATATGATTATAAATATTATATATATATAATTTAATTTTAAAATAATTAATTAAAATCCCCCCAATTTATTTTTTTACATTAAAGATATGATATTAAGTAACATGTTACAGTATTATAATTATACTGATTTAATATGTACACTTAATATTTATATTTAATTGAAATGATTTTACATCATCATAAATAAATAAAAAACCAACCATAATTAATTTTTTAATTAAATATACTTTGTTTGTAAATATAGGTTTTAAATTACTCTGGCAGTTTTCAGTTAGAATTTATTATGGTGTATAAGTTTTCAATTGTTTTGTGTTAATAAGCAGGTGGTTTAAGTTTTAAATTAGTTGGTTATATTAATATTAAATTACCCTAAGTTAATCAAGCTGGGGAATTTCAACATTCAACCCATATTCAACTAATTTCCACTCATATATTCAACACAAATTCATTCCATTATTACTCCGATATTCTTTATTTGTGTGTATCTGTTTCAGAAGCGATTAGGTTGGTGAACTTCACCCTTCCTGGATTCAACCATACTTTATTTATGTATATGGGAATCAAATTATGTGGGTGAACTTCAAGCTTCAACTTAAATTCAACCAATTCAACCTGCTTTCAGTCAGATACATTGGAATAATCAAGTTGGTGAACTTCAACCTTCAACCCAAATTCAACCAATCTTCAGTCAGATATGCTCATATGATCAAGTCGGTGAGCTTCAACTTAAATGAAACCAGTTTTCAGTCAGATATACTCAATTTTTTTTGTATAGGTTTACAAACTAATCAAGTTGGTAAACTTCAACCCAAATTCAAATGGGTGAACTTCAACTTTTTTTTATATAAAAAGTGGCGAATTGACCTCACATAGGTGGGCTCAAGGTAGATAAACCAGTAATATCTATTAAGTGGAGTACTGTAACTTTAAACCGATTTGCACTACAACCATAAACAATGTGGGTTAAGTCGAATCCAATGGATTCACGCCCCTAAAAAGCTAAAAGTTATAGACAATGTGAATGATATTTCTGAGATTAAGAATCTAAGATGATTTCTCTGGAAGAATTCTCAATTTGTCAGTACAGAAAGTGTGGGTGGGTAATGGGTAATCTGGACTGAGATAACAAGGCTATACGTATTGGACTAGGGTAAATAAATTATGTGTATTTAAATGTGGTGAATTATGCCTATACATTTTTATTTCAAACTGAAAAAACGTTGGTATTACTATAAAATTAAACTACTATATCTTTCAAAATATATGAGACATATGATCATCTAGAAAACCAGCCCAGTGTCATAGACAGCTAAAATGTTAAAATGATCCACCTTGGTGTGAAATGGCATCCCAATAATCAGACATGTGTATCCACATATAGTAACAATTTAAGCATCATAGTTAGAGGACAAAACACAAAATTAGAGACCCAAATACATATGATTCAAGTTCAGAAAATATGTAGTAGGAGAATCAAAATAGTGTAGCATAGAAAACTTTGACTGTGCCAAGAAAGACACAAAGCCGATGAGACTTCCCATCATGGAAATTGGAGGAAGCCCGCGTAGTGTGTGATATGGTCAATCTCCAACAGTATTTGAAAACCATCTTGTGGAGCCATGAGGCCAAGTTTGGACAAAGCATCTGTGGTGGAGTTGTGAATGCGGCGATGTGTTGTATAGAAATATCCTTAAGGTGGTCATGAGATGCCCAATGTTCGCAAGCCATCCATGTAGGTGTGATTGTTGTATGAATGATTTTCCCAACACATGGTTAATAATGGCTTGTGAGTTTCCATATATGTCAAGAGTAGGCATGTTCAAGAAATTTGCAAACCATAATAATCCCCAGAGGGTCATTGCCTCACTTTCATGTTGGTTACGTTGCCTCCCCCGCCCCCCCATTGTATCTTGTATTGTCGATCTTCATCTACATAGATCCAGAAACCACAACCGGAGATACCACGTTATTCCACCCCATCAAAGTAACCAGTCGGATATGAAATAATCGGTACCAAAGTTTATCTGGGGGCCCGATCAGGCCTAGGTTGTTGTGACAGCAGAGGCCCAAATTGTGGCGACAACAAAGGCCACATCCAGTCCAGGATGTTGTGGATAGTATGATGAATATTAAGTGGGATTCCATCAAATATGTTCTTGTTCCAAGATTTCCAGTTTTCCCAAAAACATAGTAGTGGGACAACTCTCCATGGAATTGTTTTCATGCACCACCAGCTGAGACAAGATTCTACCTGGAAAAAATTCTATTAGAATTGCCAAACTTTTCCATAGAATGTAAAGCTACTTTAGATTATTGAGATGATAAATATTCAATATTACATTGCTCTTGAAAACTTTGATCTTGTACACAATATAAAGAAGAATCATTATTATTCATCAAATTTATCAATTGATCTTCCTCATCAATTTGTGAAAGAGTAAATACAGGTTGAATATCCTCAAAGTCTTCATTATCATTGTCAATCCAAACTTCACTTTATATTTCAATTATTGTTTTTGCAGGATGATATTTTTTGGATATCTTAATATAATTTCCATTAGAAATGTACATATCACTAGATCTACAACTTATAAATGCATCAATTGTAGCTAACCAAGGTTTACCAAGGATCAATGGATGGCCTCCTAAATTATTCTTGCATAAACTCAACAGGAACCCATAAATCTAAAGATATAGATACATCTTCTAATATACCATCAGGTTTAATAACAAATATATCTGCTAATTTCAATAAAGTTGGGGTATATTGAAGACTAGGGAGCTTCAATTGATCCATAGTTTGTCAACTCGTGATATTAATGGATGCTCCTAAATCAATCAATGTGTCTGGGATCTAGATGCCATTAATGTGAATTTTTACAATAAGGCTACATGGATCTAAATATTTTTGAACTATTGGTTTCTCCATCATAATATCTATGATCTTTCCTACCAGTTGAATCTTTTCAATGTCTTTTCTTTTTCTTCCTGGTTTTTTAATGCACAACTCCTTTATTGTTTTTGCAAAAATGGGCATTTCCTTTCTAGATTGAAGTAAATGATTTTGATACAATTTTTTTTCAATTCATCTAACATATTATATTAAGGTAAAATGATTTTCCTTTATATTCCATTATCAATTTGAATCCTTTTAGGAAAAGGAGGACTTTGTAGGGAAATAGAAGGTTGCTCTACTAGAGGAATTGTAGGAGTTTATTTTATTTGGTTATCACCTAATTGTGTAGGAGCATATTCCTTCGAAGGATTATTTCCTTGATCAAGAGATGCCTCTTTTTCAGGGAATTTATCCTCCTTATACTCTTGGATGACAATGGGTGGTGATTTATTTTGCAAGACTCTACCAAATCTAAGTTGGACATCATTTAAACCTATAGGGGTTATCATACAAGCATGAAAATTTTGACACTCAACATTATAGATGGGTTGTTGGGGAGCTTTATTATTTGGATTTGGAAGTCATTAAGCAAGTAGTTGATTAGATTTTTGAGGAAATGGAGTGGATGGAAAGGGAAGTGGTTGACTCGAAGTCATTTGGGGTTGGAATTTTGGTTGAGTGGGTTGTGAAGGTTGAATAGGATAGTAATGAAGTTGGTATTGAGAGTATGGCTATTGAAATTGAGGATATTGAGGATTCCTACCATAAGAGTTATGCCAACCCTGTGACCAAGATGGATTTTGGCGTTGACGTGGCCAAGTTTGCCAAGGCATAGGTGCATTCCAATTGCTTTGTGGTTGTGCAGATGATTAATATTGTGCATTGGGATTTGTACCATACCTGTTTGTCGCATCTACCAAGGTATCTTGGGAGAAACAAAACAAAGTGATTCAGCTTGACTTATTCCAACTTCATCCTGGAAAACATCCTTAAGTGATATGATTTAGAATTTTATATTGTTGTGCTAAGATCCTCCTCAGATTAGAAACAAAATGATTTCATTGTTCTTAAGGATTCATGAATTTTGCAAGTGTAAAATGCATTTTTATGTCAATTTTATGAGAAATTTTAACATAAATAAGAGACTAAACATCAGCATAAACATGTATAAAACATCACCAAAAACACATCACAATAGGAACATGATAAAGGATTTCACCCCTCCTGGCTACGTCTCCTTGGTCCAGCTTCCAATGGCTTAGGCCTTTCTATTATGCTCAAAAGTGTAAAAAATTGTGTTTAAAATGCTCAAATGCTTCTGAGACCTTCTCCAATGAGTCTAGAATGTCCAAAAATGGCTACCTATCCTCTTTTTACATCTAATTTGGTCGAAAATTGGAGAAGTTATGACCTCTCCTAGTTTCTCCAATATTCGCTCTACAATTTGCACCAAATCTGGCATCATCCTACAAATTCACCCCATTTTCCACTAACGGAGCAACAAATTCCCCATATTTCAAGCGGATTTGTAGGATCGATAATTTTTCTGCCGAGGCCTTAGAACCAAAATCCGAGTCATATTGGGGCCATGCACCTAGGGGCTAGCCCCCAGCGGTGGTGCCCTCCCTCCGATGGTCACAACTAATGCTAGCGGTTAGGAGGAGCGTTCACATGTGAACGACATGTCTAGCAGTTGCCAACAGCTGTTACGGTTACGTAAATTTCGGCAACTTGGTGGTTAGGGCGATTAAGTTCGTCGCCCCCCAACCTTTACGACGATAAATGTTAAAACAAAACCAAAACTATTATATGTTAAGAAAAATTATGTAGGTGGATTGGAAACTCGTTGCATTGTGCTGTGGAAGGTCGTGGGGTCAAGCCCGGCCTCTAACCTATCTGCCATACAAAATTTTAAAGTGCCTTTAAGAGGACACATGTCGGGCTCCATCTTAGCCGCATGTTACCTCTTGATTGGCCTGAACCCAAAACACGTGGACCAATAGGACATCGCCAACTCAACACAATGTTCTTAGAATATTCTAAGAACATTCCAGTAATATTATAAGAATATTCCAAGAATATTCCCCTTGTCACCTAGGCAGTATGGATGCCCGGTCAACATCCCTGTTAGCCACCTACAAAATGTTTACCTGTTTGACAAAGTGAACAAATCACGTTTCTGGGAGCATACGATGTCCATTTTGCGCAAAATGAGTTGTACTGGATTCATGATGAAGAGAATTACGTGGTCGTTTAGGTTCCACACAATTATGACAACTTTGATTTTTGAGCATAATTTTGAGCACTTGATCACTCCTCCCACTGTAAGCCTTTTGGAACCCAAAATATCACTTTCAGTTGTCCAACAGATGAGGGTACAGTTCCCTCACCTTTCCAATCTCTATCCATTTGGATTTTGAAGGAGTTGTAACTCGAATATAATCAACACTTCCCCTTTTTGATGTCATTTTTCTTTTGTCAAGTATAGTGTCTTGCTGAAGCTGATCAAGGAATTCTGGAGAAAATTCTCCAATAGATAGAATTTGAACATTCTCTCCTTGATCTTCAATCAAAGGAGGCTCATACAACCTTAAATTCTCAACATTAACAACAACATAAATTTGCATATATGAAGGCGGATCCAACCTGAAGGCATTATTACCAATCTTTTCCAAAATTATGAATAAACCATATCTAATTGGTTTTAGCTTTTTACCTTCTCCTTGGAGCCTCTCTTTGATAATGTGAAGCCAAACTTCATCACCGACTAGGAACTTGTGATCTTCATGATGCTTATCGTGCCTTGCTTTGTACTTTCCTTGGCTCTTTTCAAGTTGTTCCTGAAGTTTTTGATGTACTAATTGGATTTGTTCAATGAACTTTCTTGCTTTGTCTATGTCGTTATGACCATCAATAGCAACATTTTTTCCAAAAATAAAATCCTAAGGAGATTTAGGCAAGTATCCCAAACATGCCTCAAATGGCAATGTTTGAGTTGAAGAGTGCTTGGCCCAGTTGTAAGCATGCTGAAATGTTCATCCCACAACTTAGGATGCTTGCTGCAGTGCCCATGAAGAAGATGTATCACTGTTTTGTTCACCACCTCTATTTGACCATCTCTTTGTGGATGAAAAGTTATACTCTTTTTCAGTTTGGTGTCCATGAATCCCAACAATCTTGACCAAAAATTCCCAACAAAGGCGAGAATCTCGATCACTAACAATGGATGTGGTCAATCCAAAATGCACCCATACATTCTGAAAGAATGACCAACCAGTTTATTCAGCGGTAACTTGCTCTTTACATGCCGTCAAAATACACATTTTGCTGAACCTAACCCTTTTTTTGACAATGGAAGACCTCCTACAAAATCCATAGAAACACTCTCCCACGGTCGTGAAGGAATTGGAAGTGGTGTGTACAATCCTAACTTCCTATTGCTAGGCTTACTAATTGCACATAATGAGCATCCTTTAAAAAAATGAGACACACTTTCAAGCATACGAGGCCAATAACAATACCTCTGTAGATGTGCCACCGTCTTACTTACATCGAAATGACCATCAGAGAAATATGTGCCTCTCTTATGATGTTAACTCTTTCTCCTTATGGAATACAAAGCTTGCCAAGATGGTACAACAAGTTATCATGCAAATGATAATACAAATCCTCTACTTGGTTACCTTGATTCAAGCTTGCATAAACATCTTGAAAGTCATTATCTATTGCAAATTGCTCAATATAACTTTCATGTAAAACATAATTATGCTTGAGTAAAGTAGTTGCACTAACAATAAGCCTACAAAGCATATCAGCAACTTTATTGTAGATACCTTTCTTATCCCTGACTACCAAGTGGAATTGTTGAAGAAAACCCATCCATCAGATGTGCCTTGATTGTTGCAAGTTTGATTGAGATTGCAAGTATTGCAATGGTTGATGATTAGTGTGAATGATTGTTTCCTTACCCATCAAGTAGTGTTTCCACTTTTTCACACTTTGCACCAATGCATACAATTCATTGGCATATGTAGGATAGTTAGTCACTGCACCATTAAAAGTTTCTGAATGAAAACATATAGACTTACCATGTTGCATGAGGACTGCACCCATGGCGTATTCACTAGCATCAGTCTGAATCTCAAATGACTCTCTCAAGTATGGAAGTGAAAGTACTGGAGTTGAACTGATATTTTCCTTCAATGCATCAAAGGCCTTTTGTTGTTTACCTCCCCACTGAAAAACCTTTTTCACACTTGTCAATGCATGCAAAGGAGCTGCTATAAGAGAAAAGTTAGTAATGAATTTCCTCCAATATTGGGTTGCTCCCAAAAAAATTCTTACCTCGATAACTGTCTTGTGTCTTGGCCAATTCAAAATTACATCAACCTTGGAGGGATCTATTTTCAACTCACCTCCTCCAACAATATGACCCAAGTAAACTAAAGAAGTCTTTCCAAACTCACACTTTGACATCTTAAGATAACACCATTCTTTTTTTAAGACATCGAGTGATTTTTTTACATGCATGACATGTTCATCACGAGATTCACTAAAAATTAAGATGTCACCTAAGTAGATTATAACAAACTCATCAAGAAATGGCCTCAACACATCATTCATCACACACATGAATGTAGCAGGAGAATTACATAAACCAAAAGGCATAGCTAGCCATTCAAACAAACCTTGTTTTGTTTTAGATGTTGTCTTCCAAATCTCTCCTTTAGCTATTATAATTTTATGGTAGCCACTCCTTAAGTCCAACTTAGTAAAATACTTTGCATCTTTCATTTGATCAAGTAAATCATCTATTCTAGGCAGTGGGTAACGGTTCTTTACCATATTTTTGTTCAATGCACTAAAATCCCCACACATGCGCCATGTTCCATCCTTCTTTGGCACTAAGACAATAGGTGAACCACATGGCGAGGAAGATGGTCTGATGATCCCTTTATTCAACAACTCTTGAATTTGCTTCTTAATTTCTGCACTTTCCATCACTGACATCCTGTACATGCCAATGTTAAGAAGAGGACAATCTTGCTCCAACTGTATCTCATGTTGGATTCCTGTTTTGGGAGGTAATCCCTTTGGTACCTGAAACATCTCATCGTATTGGTTAACTACATCAACCAATTCATATTTCAATTTTGAATCACAACCTTTAAAATCTTCATTATCAACATCATTCTTGGGTTTAATCATTAGAAGCACAAAATTCTTTCTTGAATTCACTAGTCTTTTCATCTGCCCCACATTAACAAGTGAAAGATTTAGTTTCTTGCTATGAGCTCTCACAATATTTTCTACTCCATATTTGAACAAATGATATTTGTTTTCATGTCTATGGAAGATAGATTTTATGTCATAAAGGTACGGGCTGCCCAAAACTATGCCACATATATCTAATGGCACAACATCAAGCTCCACTACATCTATGTAATTTGCAGTAATGGTGAATTGCAGTTTACACTTTCTAATAACCTGCAATTGTGCATTGTCACACACCCATCCAAGTGGATATGGTTTATGATGTGGAATGGTTTCCAATTTTAAACTTTTGACAATGTTTTCAAAGATAAGATTGGCTTGAGAGCCACTATCGAAAATTGTATCAATCTTGTTATGTTTTGAGATCACCCTTATGTGAAAAAGTTCTATTCTCCTCTTTTCATTTGGAGTTTTATTTTGTGAATTTGAAGAACTAGTACTAGCAATGAATTCTTTTCCTTTTATACCCATGGCTGTGATTTTTGTTTCATCACCTAAATCAGATCCCAAATCTTGTTGAGTGGTTGTAGTTGTCTTTTGTTTTCCCTTGTTGTTGTATCTTTTTAGTTTCATTTCAGGATGAAGCTTCCAACAATGAGCTTCATGGTGACCCTCTCTGGAGCAATGTTTGCATGTTACCTTCTATCCTTTTTTGATAGATGCATTTTTCTTTTCCTTCCCTTTGACAACCCTTTTCTTTTCTTTTACTCTTAAATGGCTTTTTACTACCTTCTTCTAGAGTGTTTTTCCCTCTTGCCTCAAGATGAGTGGCTTGCACACACACACACACCATATAGATTATTAGGATTAAACATTAAGATAGGATTCCTAAGGTAACTATGTCAACCCCCTATGTACTTCAGCAACGTCTCCTATGATTGCAAATCTACACCTAACATTAAAGACCTTTTTTCTAAACTCATGGGTGTAATCTTGCACATTTTTACCTTTAAGATGTCTAAAATTCTGCCAATTCACGAAGGCTTTCTGCATATAAGCTAGAGGGTAGAATTGTCTTTTGATTGCAGCAATGAAATCAATCCAAGAATTTGAGATCTTACCGTTTTTTTTTATCTCCTCTTGGGTCTTTTATTCCCACCATACTAGTGTTGCACTCTCCATTCTCAAGGAAGCGAACTAAATCTTTATGTCCTCCTCTTGAAGGTTTTGAATTATTCTATAGACCTCCAATTAACGAATTCAATTATCAAGCTTCTCTGCATTCACTTCACCATTATACATGGGCAGCTCAAATTTAAGATCAATTTTTAAAAAAGGTGATTTAACAATTACTTTTAAAGTATGATGATGATTATGAGTAAGGGTTGTGTTAGTGGAAGAGAGTGAAGATGCTTGTGAAGAAGAAGATGAAGAAGATGGTGGAGAGGGTGGAGGTTTTTCTCCATTTCCATTACCTCCTCCTGAAGAATATTCACCTTTGGGGGGTTTGGAACTTTCCCCTTGCAGCCTGGTATTCCTCTCTTCATAGAGGACCTTCACCATCTCCGTCATATCAAAGAAAACCTTTCTGAAGGTCTTCTCATCTTCTTTCATGTTTGTAGGTTCTTCTTCATGAGACATGTCCTCTAGAGCCTCAACTGCAATTTGAGGCTGAACTGGTGTTTGAGATTGTGGCAACCATGCTCTCATTCCCCTTGACCCAACTTCAGGGCTTCCAACCATCTTCCTTTCTCATCTTTTGAGGTGTAACCTTGTAAGCATGACATAAAATTGCAAACAGTTAAATCCTTCTTTCAAAAAGAAAACCTAGTGCTCTGATACCAAAATGATCTGATTTAGAATTTTAGATTGTTGTGCTAAGATCCTTTTCAGATAAGAAATAAAATGCTTTCATTTTTCTTAAGGATTCATGAATTTTGCAAGTGTAAAATGAGCTTTTATGTTAATTGTATGAAAATTTTTAACATAAATAAGATACTGAACAACAACATAAACATGTACAGAACATCACCAAAAACACATCACAACAGGAACATGATAAAGGAGTTCACCCCTCCTGGGCTACATCTCCTTGGTCCAACTTCCAATGGCTTGGGCCTCTTTGTTATGCTCAAAAGTATAAAAATATGTGTTTAAAATGCTTCTGAAACCTACTCCAATGAGTCAAGAATATCAAAAAATGACTACTTAGCCTCTTTTTACATCCAATTTGGTCGAAAACTGGAGAAGTTATGACCCCTCCTAGTTTCTCCATTATTCGCTCTACAATTTGCACCAAATCTGGCAGCATCCTACAAATTCGCCCCCATTTTCCGTTAACGGAGCAACAAATTCCTTGGATTTCAGGGGCATTTGTAGGACCGTTAATTTCTCTGGCGATGCCTTAGAATCAAAATCTAGGTCATATGGGGTTATGCACCCAGGGGCTAGCCCCCTCCCTCTGGTGGGCACAGTTAATGCTAGCGGTCACGAGGAGCATTCACATGCAAACAACATGTCTAGCGGTCGGTGATGGCAGTTTCGATTACGTAACTGTCAGCGGATTGATGGTTATGTTTACACCTGGGGGGCGGTTAAGTCCGCTCGTCCCCTAATCTTTGTGGCGATAAATGTTAAAACAAACCCGGAACCATTACATGTTAAGAAACATTGTGTTGGAAAATTGGAAATGCATTGCACTATGCTGTGGGAGGTCATGGGGTCAAGTCAGACCTTCGACTTGTCTGCCATACAAAATTTTAAAGCGCCTTTAGGAGGACACGTGGTGGCCTTCGACTTAGCCACGTGTCACCTCTTGATTGGCGCAAACACAAAACACATGGATCAATAGGACATCACCAACTCAATGGAATATTCTGAGGATATTTCAGAAATATTCCAATAATATTCCCCTTGCCACCTAGGCAGTACGGATGCCTAGTCAGCATCCCTGTCAGCCACCTGCAAATTTTTTACCTGTTTGACAAAGTGAACAGATCACGTTTCTAGGAGCACACAGTGTTTGTTTTGCACGAAATGGGTTGCGTCGAATTCAGGATTACGAGCACTATGCGGTCATTCAAGTTCCACACCATTATGAAAACTTTGATTTTCGAGCATAATTTTGAGCACCTGATCATTAAGCCCAACTATTGAGGGACATTCTTTTGTATCATGATTTTTTGCAGATATAACACATATTTCAACACTATCAAGAGGACATTCTTGTAAAGCAAGATTTTTCCTACACATGGGATAGAAGATAGATAATCCACCATTCTCATCTTTTTTCTTGTTTTGTATTCTTATAGCTATATACAGTTGTTCACTAAGATTTCCAAGGATATCTATCTTTAAATTGTCAAGCAAATTTCCCAACTTTCCTATACTTATTGTTCCAGATGCAGATTTGCTTACTCTAGACATGACTGGATCTCTTGGGTTCTTATCATATTTTTCCTTACCTCTTGCAATGTGTTTGCACAACTCGCAAATTTCATCAAATGACAACTGGGAGACATCTCCTTTTTCCATTAAATTGAGAAGATCAATCCACTCATCCCTCATGGTTTTTAGCAAAAGATCTTTCATTGTCTCTTCATCTAAATTGTGCATTTTATTTGTTTTGGCTGTTATTTTTTTGGGTCGGTTGGGATATGTTCGTGAAACAAATTTGTGATTTGTTTCCCACTGTTGGTTGGAGCGATTTGGCTCGAGGTTTCCGCTAGCGAGGAGTAGATACAGGTTACCAAGTTTACATGTGGACGAGGTTTGGGCACGTTTCCCGTGGGTCTTGCATTCGTCTGTGTTGAAGGTAAGGCGTTGTTCCTTACCATAGAAAACTGTGATTATTCAACAAGTAAAAAATTGCATGCTAAAAAGGTATCATACAAAATTTAATGTGAATTGGAAAAGTAGAAATGATAATTATTTTGTTTTATGTGCTCATATTTTTTTGTAATTGATTTAGTGTAAAACAAAATTATTATTTATTTGTAAATTACTGACTATATATAGCCTACACGATTTTCCCGTATTTGTGCATGTCGTTACATCGATTCAACCCAAATTCAACCCAAATGCAGCCAATTGGTCAGATATACTCAATTTTTGTGTACAGATATACTCAATTTTTGTGTATAGGTTTACAAACTAATCAAGTTGGTAAACTTCAACCCAAATTCAAATGAGTGAACTTCAACATTTTTTTCTAAAAAGTGGCGAATTGACCTCACATAGGTGGCTTAAGGTAGATAAACCAATAATATCTATTAAGTGGAGTACTGTAACTTTAAACCGGTTTCCACTACAACCGTAAACAATGTGGGTTAAGTCGAACCCAATGGATTCACGCCCCTAAAAAGCTAAAAGTTATAGACAATGTGAATGATATTTCTGAGATTAAGAATCTAAGATTATTTCTCTGGAAGAATTCTCAATTTGGTAGTACAGAACGCGTGGGTGCGTAATGGGTAATCTGGACTGAGATAACAAGGCTATAAATATTGGACTAGGGTAAATAAATTACGCGTATTTAAATGTGGTGAATTATGTAAGTAATTTTTATTGGAAAATGTATAGGTAAATTTTTTTTTCAAACTAAAAAAATGTTGGTATTACTATAAAATTAAACTAGTATATCTTTCAAAATATTTGAGACAAATGATCATCTAGAAAACCAGCCCAGTGTCATAGACAACTACAATGTTAAAATAATCCACCCTGGTGTGAAATGGCATCCCAATAATCAAACATGTGCATCCACATATAGTAACAATTTAAGTATCATAGTTAGAGGACAAAACACAAAATTAGAGACCCAAATACATATGATTCAAGTTCAGAAAATATGTAGTAGGAGAATCAAAATAGTGTAGCATAGAAAACTTTGACTGTGCCAAGAAAGACACAAAGCCGATGAGACTTCCCATCATAGAAATTGGAGGAAGCCCGCGTAGTGTGTGATATGGTCAATCTCCAACAGTGTTTCAAAACCATCTTGTGGAGCCATGAGGCCAAGTTTGGACAAAGCATCTGTGGTGGAGTTGTGAATGCGGCGATGTGTTGTATAAAAATATCCTTAAGGTGGTCATGAGATGCCCAATGTTCGCAAGCCATCCATGTAGGTGTGATTGTTGTATGAATGATTTTCCCAACACATGGTTAACAATGGCTTGTGAGTTCCCATATATGTCAAGAGTAGGCATGTTCAAGAAATTTGCAAACCATAATAATCCCCAGAGGGTCATTGCCTCCGCTTTCATGTTGGTTACGTTGCCTCCCCCGCCCCCCCAATGTATCTTGTATTGTTGATCTTCATCTACATAGATCCAGAAACCACAACCGGAGATACCATGTTGTTCCGCCCCATCAAAGTAACCAACCGGATATGAAATAATCGGTACGGAAGTCTATCTGGGGGCCCTATCAAGCCTAGGTTGTTGTGACAGTAGAGGCCCAAATTGTTGTGACAACAAAGGCCACATCCAGTCCAGGATGTTGTGGATAGTATGATGAATATTAAGTGGGATTCCATCAAATATGTTCTTGTTCTGAGATTTCTAGTTTTCCCAAAAACATAGCAGTGGGACAACTCTCGGTGAAATTGTTTTCATGCACCACCAACTGAGACAAGATTCTACCTGGAAAAAATTCTATTAGAATTGCCAAACATTTCCATAGAATGTAAAGCTACTTTAGATTATTGAGATGATAAATATTCAATATTACATTGCTCTTGAAAACTTTGATCTTGTACACAATATAAATAAGAATCATTATTATTCATCAAATTTATCAATTGATCTTCCTCATCAATTTGTGAAAGAGTAAATACAGGTTGAATATCCTCAAAGTATTCATTATCATCGTCAATCCAAACTTCACTTTATATTTCAATTATTGTTTTTGCAGGATGACATTTTGTGGATATCTTAATATAATTTCCATTAGAAATGTACATATCACTAGATCTACAACTTTTAAATGCATCAATTGTAGCTAGCCAAGGTTTACCAAGGATCAAAGGATGGCCTCCTAAATTATTCTTGCATAAACTCAACAGGACATTCCCATAAATCTAAAGATATAGATACATCTTCTAATATACCATCAGGTTTAATAACAAATCTATCTGCTAATTTCAATAAAGTTAGGGTATATTGAAGACTAGGGAGCTTCAATTGATCCATAGTTTGTTAACTCGTGATATTAATGGATGCTCCTAAATCAATCAATGTGTCTGGGATATCGATGCCATTAATGTGAATTTTTACAATAAGGTTACATGGATCTAAATATTTTTGAACTATTGGTTTCTCCATCATAATATCTATGATCTTTCCTACCAATTGAATCTTTTTAATGTCTTTTCTTTTTCTTCCTGGTTTTTTAACGCACAACTCCTTTATTGTTTTTGCAAAAATGGGCATTTCCTTTCTAGATTGAAGTAAATGATTTTGATACAATTTTTTTTCAATTCATCTAACATATTATATTAAGGTAAAATGATTTCCTTTATATTCCATTATCAATTTGAATCCTTTTAGGAAAAGGAGGACTTTGTAGGGAAACAGAAGGTTGCTCTACTAGAGGAATTGTAGGAGTTTATTTTATTTGGTTATCACATAATTGTGTAGGAGCATATTCCTTCGAAGGATTATTTCCTTGATCAAGAGATGCCTCTTTTTCAGGGAATTTATCCTCCTTATACCCTTGGATGAAAATGGGTGGTGATTTATTTTGCAAGACTCTAGCAAATCTAAGTTGGACATCATTTAAACCTATAGGGGTTATCATACAAGCATGAAAATTTTGACACTCAACATTATAGATGGGTTGTTGGGGAGCTTTATTATTTGGATTTGGGAGTCATTAAGTAGGTAGTTGATTAGATATTTGAGGAAATGGAGTGGATGGAAAGGGGAGTGGTTGACTCGAAGTCATTTGGGGTTGGAATTTTGGTTGAGTGGGTTGTGAAGGTTGAAGAGGATAGTAATGAGGTTGGTATTGAGAGTATGGCTATTGAAATTGAGGATATTGAGGATTCCTACCATAAGAGTTATGCCAACCCTGTGACCAAGATGGATTTTGGCGTTGAGGTGGCCAAGTTTGCCAAGGCATAGGTGCATTCCAATTGCTTTGTGGTTGTGCATATGATTAATATTGTGCATTGGGATCTTGTACCATACCTGTTTGTCGCGTCTACCAAGGTATCTTGGGAGAAACAAAACAAAGTGATTCAGCTTGACTTATTCCAACTTCATCCTGGAAAACAACCTTAAGTGATCTGATTTAGAATATTATATTGTTGTGCTAAGATCCTCCTCAGATTAGAAACAAAATGATTTCATTGTTCTTAAGGATTCATGAATTTTGCAAGTGTAAAATGCATTTTTATGTCAATTTTATGAGAAATTTTAACATAAACATGTACAAAACATCACCAAAAACACATCACAATCGGAACATGATAAAGGATTTCACCCCTCCTGGCTACGTCTCCTTGGTCCAGCTTCCAATGACTTAGGCCTCTCTATTATGCTCAAAAATGTAAAAAATTGTGTTTAAAATGCTCAAATGCTTCTGAAACCTTCTCCAATGAGTCCAGAATGTCCAAAAATGGCTACCTATCCTCTTTTTGCATCTAATTTGGTCGAAAACTGGAGAAGTTATGACCTCTCCTAGTTTCTCCACTATTCGCTCTACAATTTGCACCAAATCTGGCATCATCCTACAAATTCACCCCATTTTCCGCTAACGGAGCAACAAATTCCCCATATTTCAAGCGGATTTGTAGGATCGATAATTTTTCCGTCGAGGCCTTAGAACCAAAATCCGGGTCATATGGGGGCCATGCACCTAGGGGCTAGCCCCCAATGGTGGCGCCCTCCCTTCGATGGTCACAGCTAATGCTAGCGGTTAGGAGGAGCATTCACATGCGAATGACATGTCTAGACAGTTTCCAACGACAGTTATGGTTACGTAAATTTCGGCAGCTTGGTGGTTAGGGCGATTAAGTCCGTCGCCCCCCAACCTTTGCAACGATAAATGTTAAAACAAAACCAAAACTATTATATGTTAAGAAAAATTATTTAGGTGGATTGGAAACTTGTTGCATTGTGCTGTGGAAGGTCATGAGCTCGAGCTCGGCCTCCAACCTATCTGCCATACAAAATTTTAAAGTGCCTTTAGGAGGACACATGTCGGGCTCCATCTTAGCCGCATGTCACCTCTTGATTAGCCTGAACCTAAAACACGTGGACCAATAGGACATCGCCAACTCAATACAATGTTCTTAGAATATTCTAAGAATATTCCAATATTATAAGAATATTCCAAGAATATTCCCCTTGTCACCTAGGCAGTATGGATGCCCGGTCATCATCCCTGTTAGCCACCTACAAAATGTTTACCTGTTTGACAAAGTGAACAGATCACGTTTCTGGGAGCGTACGATGTCCATTTTGCGCAAAATGAGTTGTACTTAAATTCTCAACATTAACAACAACATAAATTTGCATATATGAAGGCAAATCCAACCTGAAGGCATTGTTACCAATCTTTTCCAAAATTATGAATAGACCATATCTAATTGGTTTTAGCTTTTTACCTTCTCCTTGGAGCCTCTCTTTGATAATGTGAAGCCAAACTTCATCATCGACTAGGAACTTGTGATCTTCACGATGCTTATTGTGCCATGCTTTGTACTTTCCTTGGCTCTTTTCAAGTTGTTCCTGAACTTTTTGGTGTACCAATTGGATTTGTTCAATGAACTTTCTTGCTTTGTCTATGTCGTTATGACCATCAATAGCAACATTTTTTCCAAAAATAAAATCCTAAGGAGATTTAGGCAAGTATCCCAAACATGCCTCAAATGGCAATGTTTGAGTTGAAGAGTGCTTGGCCCACTTGTAAGCATGCTAAAATGTTCATCCCACAACTTAGGATGCTTGCTGCAGTACCCAGGAAGATGTATCACTGTTTTTTTCACCACCTCTGTTTGACCATCTGTTTGTGGATGAAAAGTTGTACTCTTTTTCAGTTTGGTGTCCATGAATTCCCACAATCTTGACCAAAAATTCCCAACAAAGGCAAGAATCGCGATCACTAACAATGGATGTGGTCAATCCAAAATGCACCCATACATTTTGAAAGAATGACCAACCAGTTTATTCAGCGGTAACTTGCTCTTTACATGCTGTCAAAATACACATTTTGTTGAACCTAACCCTTTTTTTTTACAATGGAAGACCTCCTACAAAATCCATAGAAACACTCTCCCACGGTCGTGAAGGAATTGGAAGTGGTGTGTACAATCCTAACTTCCTATTGTTAGGCTTACTGATTGCACATAATGAGCATTCTTTAATAAAATGAGACACACTTTCAAGCATACGAGGTCAATAACAATACCTCTGTAGATGTGCCATCATCTTACTTACACTGAAATGACCAACAATAAGAGAAGTATGTGCCTCTCTTATGATGTTAACTCTTTCTCCCTGTGGAATACAAAGCTTGCCAAGATGGTACAACAAGTTATCATGCAAATGATAATACAAATCCTCTACTTGGTTACCTTAATTCAAGCTTGCATAAACATCTTGAAAGTCATTAACTATTGCAAATTGCTCAATATAACTTTCATGTAAAACATAATTATGCTTGAGTAAAGTAGTTGCACTAACAATAAGCCTACAAAGCATATCAGCAACTTTATTGTAGATACCTTTCGTATACCTGACTACCAAGTGGAATTGTTGCAGAAAACCCATCCATCAGAAGTGCCTTGATTGTTGCAAGTTTGATTGAGATTGCAAGTATTGCAATGGTTGATGATGAGTGTGAATGATTGTTTCCTTACCCATAAAGTAGTGTTTCCACTTTTTCACACTTTGCACCAATGCATACAATTCATTGGCATATGTAGGATAGTTAGTCACTGCACCATTAAAAGTTTCTGAATGAAAACATATAGACTTACCATGTTGCATGAGGACTGCACCCATGGCGTATTCACTAGCATCAATCTAAATCTCAAATGACTCTCTCAAGTATGGAAGTGAAAGTACTGGAGTTGAACTGATCTTTTCCTTCAATGCATCAAAGGCCTTTTGTTGTTTGCCTCCCCACTAAAAAACCTTTTTCACACTTGTCAATGCATGCAAAGGAGCTGCTATAAGAGAAAAGTTAGTAATGAATTTCCTCCAATATTGGGTTGCTCCCAGAAAAGTTCTTACCTCGATAACTGTCTTGTGTCTTGGCCAATTCAAAATTACATCAACCTTGGAGGGATCTATTTTCAACTCACCTCCTCCAACAATATGACCCAAGTAAACTAAAGAAGTCTTTCCAAACTCACACTTTGACATCTTAAGATAACACTATTCTTTTTTTAAGACATCGAGTGATTTTTTTACATGCATGACATGTTCATCACGAGATTCACTAAAAATTAAGATGTCACCTAAGTAGATTATAACAAACTCATCAAGAAATGGCCTCAACACATCATTCATCACACACATGAATGTAGCAGGAGAATTACATAAACCAAAAGGCATAGCTAGCCATTCAAACAAACCTTGTTTTGTTTTGAATGTTGTCTTCCAAATGTCTCCTTCAACGATTCTAATTTTATGGTAGCCACTCCTTAAGTCCAACTTAGTAAAATACTTTGCATCTTTCATTTGATCAAGTAAATCATCTATTCTAGGCAGTGGGTAATGGTTCTTTACCGTATTTTTGTTCAATGCACTAAAATCCACACACATGCGCCATGTTCCATCCTTCTTTGGCACTAAGACAATAGGTGAACCACATGACGAGGAAGATGGTCTGATGATCCCTTTATTCAACAACTCTTGAATTTGCTTCTTAATTTCTACAGTTTTCATCACTAACATCCTGTACATGCCAATGTTAAGAAGAGGACAATCTTGCTACAACTGTATCTCATGTTGGATTCTTGTTTTGGGAGGTAATCCCTTTGGTACCTGAAACATCTCATCGTATTGGTTAACTACATCAACCAATTCAGATTTCAATTTTGAATCACAACCTTTAAAATCTTCATTATCAACATCATTCTTGGGTTTAATCATTAGAAGCACAAAATTCTTTCTTGAATTCACTAGTCTTTTCATCTGCCCCGCAATAACAAGTGAAAGATTTAGTTTCTTGCTATGAGCTCTCATAATATATTCTACTCCATATTTGAACAAATGATATTTGTTTTCATGTCTATGGAAGATAGATTTTATGTCATAAAGGTACGGGCTGCCCAAAATTATGCCACATATATCTAATGGTACAACATCAAGCTCCACTACATCTATGTAATTTGCAGTAATGGCGAATTTCATATTACACTTTCTAATAACCTGCAATTGTGCATTGTCACATACTCATCCAAGTGGATATGGTTTATGATGTGGAATGGTTTCCAAGTTTAAACTTTTGACAATGTTTTCAGAGATAAGATTGGCTTGAGAGCCACTATCGAAAACTGTATCAATCTTGTTATGTTTTGAGATCACCCTTATGTGAAAAAGTTCTATTCTCCTCTTTTCATTTGGAGTTTTATTTTGTTAATTTGAAGAACTAGTGCTAGCAATGAATTCTTTTCCTTTTATACCCATGGCTGTGATTTTTGTTTCATCACCTGAATCAGATCCGAAATCTTGTTGAGTGGTTGTAGTTGTCTTTTGTTTTCCCTTGTTGTTGTATCTTTTTAGTTTCATTTCAGGATGAAGCTTCCAACAATGAGCTTCATGGTGACCCTCTCTGGAACAATGTTTGCATGTTACCTTCTCTCCTTCTTTTTTGATAGATGCATTTTTCTTTTCCTTCCCTTTGACAACCCTTTTCTTTTCCTTTACTCTTAAATGGCTTTTTACTACCTTCTTCTAGAGTGTTTTTCCCTCTTGCCTCAAGATGAGTGGTTTGCACACACACACACCATATAGATTATTAGGATTAAACATTAAGAGAGGATTCCTAAGGTAACTATGTAAACCCCCTATGTACTTCAGCAACATCTCCTATGATTGCAAATCTACACCTAACATTAAAGGCCTTTTTTCTAAATTCATGGGTGTAATCTTGCACATTTTGACCTTTAAGATGTCTAAAATTCTGCCAATTCACGAAGGCTTTCTGCATATAAGCTAGAGGGTAGAATTGTCTTTTGATTGCAGCAATGAAATCAATCCAAGAAATTGAGATCTTACCGTTTTTTTTATCTCCTCTTGGGTCTTTGATTCCCACCATACTAGTGTTGCACCCTCCATTCTCAAGGAAGCTAACTAAATCTTTATGTCCTCCTCTTGAAGGTTTTGAATTCTTCGATAGACCTATAATTAACGAATTCAATTATCAAGCTTCTCTGCATTCACTTCATCGTTATACATGGGCAGCTCAAATTTAAGATCAATTTTTAAAAAAGGTGATTTAACAGTTACTTTTAAAGTATGATGATGATTATGAATAAGGGTTGTGTTAGTGGAAGAGAGTGAAGATACTTATGAAGAAGATGGTGGAGAGGGTGGAGGTTTTTCTCCATTTCCATTACCTCCTCCTAAAGAACCTTCACCTTTGGAAGGTTTGGAACTTTCCCCTTGCAACCTGGTATGCCTCTCTTCGTAGAGGACCTTCACCATCTCCATCATATCAAAGAAAGCCTTTTTGAAGGTCTTCTCATCTTCTGTCATGTTTGTAGGTTCTTCTTCATGAGACATGTCCTCTAGAGTCTCAACTGCAATTTGAGGCTGAACTGGTGTTTGAGATTGTGGCAACCATGCTCTCATTCCCCTTGACCCAACTTCAGGGCTTCCAACCATCTTCCCTTCTCATCTTTTGAGGTGTAACCTTGTAAGCATGACATAAAATTGCAAACAGTTAAATCCTTCTTTCAAAAAGAAAACCTAGTGCTTTGATACCAAAATGATCTGATTTAGAATTTTAGATTGTTGTGCTAAGATCCTTTTCAAATCAGAAACAAAATGCTTTCATTGTGCTTAAGGATTCATGAATTTTGCAAGTGTAAAATGAGTTTTTATGTTAATTTTATGAGAAATTTTAACATAAATAAGAGACTGAACAACAACATAAACATGTACAGAACATCACCAAAAACACATCACAATAGGAACATGATAAAGGAGTTCACCCCTCCTGGGCTACATCTCCTTGGTCCAACTTCCAATGGCTTGGGCCTCTCTATTATGCTCAAAAGTATAAAAATATGTGTTTAAAATGCTTCTGAAACCTACTCCAATGAGTCAAGAATATCCAAAAATGGCTACTTAGCCTCTTTTTACATCCAATTTAGTCGAAAACTGGAGAAGTTATGACCTCTCCTAGTTTCTCCACTATTCGCTCTACAATTTGCACCAAATCTGGCAGCATCCTACAAATTCGCCCCCATTTTCCGTTAACGGAGCAGCAAATTCCCTGGATTTCAAGGGGATTTGTAGGACCATTAATTTTTATGACAACGCCTTAGAATCAAAATCTGGGTCATATGGGGGTTATGCACCCAGGGGCTAGTCCCCGACGCTAGCCCCCTCCCTCTGGTGGGCACGGTTAATGCTAGCGGTCACGAGGAGCATTCACATGCAAACAACATGTCTAGCGGTCGGTGATGGCAGTTTCGGTTACATAACTGTCGGCGGATTGATGGTTAGGTTTACACATGGGGGGCGGTTAAGTCCGCTCGTCCCCCAACCTTTGTGGCGATAAATGTTAAAACAAACCCGAAACCATTATATGTTAAGAAACATTGTGTTGGCAGATTGGAAACGCATTGCACTGTGCTGTGGGAGGTCATGGGGTCCAGTCAGACCTTCGACCTGTCTGCCATACAAAATTTTAAAGCGCCTTTAGGAGGACGCGTGGCGGCCTTCGACTTAGCCACGTGTCACCTCTTGATTGGCCCGAACCTAAAACACATGGATCAATAGGACATCGCCAACTCAATGGAATATTCTGAGAATATTTCAGAAATATTCCAATAATATTCCCCTTGCCACCTAGGTGGTACGGATGCCCAGTCAACATCCCTGTCAGCCACCTGCAATTTTGTTACCTGCTTGACAAAGTGAACAAATCATGTTTCTAGGAGCAGACAGTGTTTTTTTTGCACGAAATGGGTTGCGTTGAATTCAGGATTACGAGCACTACGCGGTCATTCATGTTCCACACCATTATGACAACTTTGATTTTCGAGCATAATTTTGAGCACCTGATCATTAAGCCCAACTATTGAGGGACATTCTTTTGTATCATGATTTTTTGCAGATATAACACATATTTCAACACTATCAAGAGGACATTCTTGTAAAGCAAGATTTTTCCTACACATGGGATAGAAGATAGATAATCCACCATTCTCATCTTTTTTCTTATTTTGTATTCTTATAGCTATATACAGTTGTTCACTAAGATTTCCAAGGATATCTATCTTTAAATTGTCAAGCAAATTTCCCAACTTTCCTCTACTTACTGTTCCAGATGCAGATTTGCTTACTCTAGTCATGACTGGATCTCTTGGGTTCTTATCATATTTTTCCTTACCTCTTGCAATGTGTTTGCACAACTCGCAAATTTCATCAAATGACAACTGGGAGACATCTCCTTTTTCCATTAAATTGAGAAGATCAATCCACTCATCCCTCATGGTTTTTAGCAAAAGAGCTTTCACTGTCTCTTCATCTAAATTGTGCATTTTATTTGTTTTGATATTGTAGGAAAACCTTTCCACTAGATCTTCGAGATTTTAATCCTCGTTTTGAACCATATTAAAGACTTCATCCTTAAGGTTACGGTGCATACAATAATCTTTATATTTTTCTAGGAATATTCTTTTCATATCATCCTATGTTATGATAGAATGTGTTCTTGGACCCATGAACCATTTAAGAGCTCCATTTTTTAGAGTGGCTGGAAATAATTTCAATTTTTTAGTATAAAGTAGATAACCATATCATCTACATAATACTTCAAACACAAAAATAAAAGTCTATGTATCCTCAGTTCTTAACCCATGAAAGTTAGGAAGGATGGGTGGTTAGATAGTTTTCATGGTGGCAGTGGTGTCTGTATCTAGGACAGGGAATCCAAAAGGATCCTCTTCATGAAAGTTTATATCATCGCCCCTTCCACCTCTACCACCTCGAACTCCTCTACCACCTCCTCCTATTCTACCTCTTCCTCCACCAATTCGTAGTATATTGTCTCCATTATGCACTTCACCTTATCCTTCTCCTACCATTGTAGATTCTTCAGGGCTAAGAGAAGGTTCAACAATAGGGTTGTCTACTTCTTCCTCTAGTTCTTCTACTAATGGTATGTCAGAAAAAATTTCCTCTTCTTCTTCACTAGGTACTAGTAACTCTTGTCTGGAGTTGTTCACCTATCAAAGAAAGAAAAATGACTCCTTCAGTAGGGGATGTAGGTTCTTCAACTACAACTTTTGTAGATGACGTTGGTGAATCCTTAGGATGAATTTCATACTTATGCACTTCAGGAAGTCTATGTCTCCCTGCTATGGATGGAATGCGAGTTTTCGTAGATGGGGTAGCGCTACATGGTCTTATAGGGGTGGTTGGTGATGTTGGAATTGAACTATGTCCTCTATCTCTACTTAAAAATCTACCTCTAGAATATTGTTCTCTATGCATGCATCTAGGGAAGGAGCATATTGTGTACAACCTTAAGAAATCTCTATATGGCCTAAAGTAGCCACGTTGAGCATGGTACATATAGATTGATAAGTACTTGGATGTACAAAAGTTCCAGCAAACTCTAAATTCTAATCTATAAATCAAAGTCATTAATAATGATATTATTCTAATAGTAATTTATGTAAGTGGCATCATTATTACATGTAGAGTGTTGTTGAACATATCAAATCTAATGTGAGTAAATATTTAGACATGATTGATCTAGGCCTCTTACATTACTATTTATATGTGGAGGTTTGGAAAATAAATAGTAGCGTTTTTGTCTCACAAACAAAATATGCGAAAAGTTTGCTTGACAAATTGAAATTGACATATTGCACAATCTTGTCTATACTTACGGAGAAAGTAATAAGATTTGAATTAGCCAAGATTGACTCTAAGGCAGTTAATGAGTTAGTGTACATAAAGCTAATGGGGAGCTTGGTATATCTTATAATGACTAGCGCTGAGTTGAATTACATTGTGAGCTTCACTTCTAGATTTATGGCAATGTAAAAGGTAAAGCATTTGACTGCATCAAAGAGAGCGTTGACATGTGTGGAATGAACATTTGACTTTAACATCCTATATATCAAAATAAAAGACCTATGTGGGTTTATAGATTCAAGTTGGGTAAGTTGTGTGGATGATAAAAAAACAACATTTTGGATATATTTTTAGCCGTGTCACAAACATAATCTCATGGATAAGCAAGAAACAACGTGCAATATCCCTTTCATTCACATAATCAAAATATCAAAGAGAATTGTAAGGAGTGTGGGAGGTAATTTGGCTTAAGAGAATGCTTTCAGACATAGAGATGCAATAGACAAAACCAACACCTTTACTCTATCACAATCAAGGGGTACTCCAATTAGCAAAAAAACTAGTTTTCCATGAACATGCCAAGCATACTGAAATGCATTGCCACTTCATCAAAAAACTTGTAGAGAATGGATCTATTGAGTGACAATATTGTCTCATAGAAAACCTAATTGTAGACATTTTTACCAAAATCTTTTAATCTTGAAAAAATGTAAAATTCAGAAACAAGCTTAATATAGTTGGTAAATTGACCATTAAAAAAAACATTAAATTAAATATTATTTTCTAATAACCAATTACATATTAGGCATCAATATTGACAAAGTTACTTTAACTATATTAAGCTTTGGCACTGTATTTCATTATAATCTGGTTTTAAATTCCATATTTATAAAATGGATTAAGTTATAATCTTCTACAATTTTTTATTATTATTTCTCATTATCAATACAACATGATTAGTATATTGTAATAACATTGCTTCTAAATAAAAATTAAATTAAAAATGTAGTTTAAATGTTCTATTTATAGATTAAAAACACTTCTACAAATGGAAGTATTTTTCCTTCCCCAAAGCACAACTCTAAACACCGTTCTAAAGCTAATGGGGAGCTTGATATATCTTATAATGACTAGCCCTGAGTTGAATTACATTGTGAGCTTCATTTCTAGATTTATGGCAATGTAAAAGGTAAAGCATTTGATGCATCAAAGAGAGTGTTGACATGTGTGGAACATTGTGAGCTTCATTTCTAAATTTATGGCAATGTAAAAGGTAAATCATTTGACTGCATCAAAGAGTGTTGACATGTGTGGAATGAACATTTGACTTTAACACCATGTACATCAAAATAAAAGACCTATGTGGCTTTATAGATGCAAGTTGGGTAAGTTGTGTGGATGATAAAAAAGCAACATTTGGATATATTTGTAGCCTTGTCGCAAACATAATCACATGGATAAGCAAGAAACAACGTGCAATATCCCTTTCATCCACATAATCAAAATATCAAAGAGAAATGTAAGCACTGTGGGAGGTAATTTGGCTTAAGAGAATGCTTTCAGACATAGAGATGCAATAGTCAAAACCAACACCTTTACTCTATCACAATCAAGGGATACTCCAATTAGCAAAAAAAACTAGTTTTCCATGAACATACCAAGCATATTGAAATGCATTGCCACTTCATCAAAAACTTGTAGAGAATGGATCTATTGAGTGACAATATTGTCTCATAAAAAACCTAATTGTAGACATTTTTACCAAAATCCTTTAGTCTTGAAAAAAAGTAAAAATAAAAAACAAGCTTAATATAGTTGGTAAATTGACCATTAAAAAAAAACATTAAATTAAATATTATTTTCTAATAACCAATTACATGTTAGGCATCAACATTGACAAAATTACTTTAACTCTATTAAGCTTTTATACTGTATTTCATTGTAATGTGGTTTTAAATTCCATATTTATAAAAATGGATTAAGTTATAATCTTCTGCAAGATTTTTTTATTATTTCTCATTATTAATACAAGCATGATTAAACTATTATAATAACATTGTTTCTGAATAAAAATTAGATTAAAAATGTAGTTTAAATGTTCTATTTATAGATTAAAAACACTTCTACAAGGTCTTTTTCCTTCCCCAAAGCACAACTCTAAACACCGTTCTAAAAGACAAATTAGCATTCATAAAAAAAAAATTATGGGTTTCTGAATGGCAATATCCCCTGACACTGTATCTTGCAAATCAACTCTCATGGAGCATTTGTTATGATTTATAAAACGCAGTACAACGATTAAAGGATTACAAGCGCTGGTCTCTTTTATAAGGCTGACA
This sequence comes from Pinus taeda, assembly GCA_000404065.3. Classification (NCBI taxonomy): domain Eukaryota; kingdom Viridiplantae; phylum Streptophyta; class Pinopsida; order Pinales; family Pinaceae; genus Pinus; species Pinus taeda. The sequence goes on along the minus strand of APFE031409846.1, from coordinate 659 downwards.
GATGATGGAAGTAGCCTCTCTCTTCAGAATTTCCATTCATTTTTTGAGCAGAAGAATGCATCTGAATTTTGGGACTCCTTATCAGAGTATAACAGAGAATGATTGTCTGGTATAAACAGTTAAAAACCGAAAAAAGTGGGCCTGAACTTGGTAGCTTAATAACTCAACTGAATAAGTCCTAAAGAGGAAATTAATATGCACTTTGTGGAGTCAGCACGCTAACCACATTTGGTTTGGTGGCTGCATTATTAAATGCATGTATTTAATAATATTCAGATTGCATACATACATGCTGGCAATTTGGCAAACAAACAAGGAAATGGGTCTCTGGATGGGTGATTGGCAGAAGGCCCCACGCTATATTTCTGGATAGAGATGGCTCTTTGGACGAGTGATAGTCAGAAGGCCCCACGCCATAGATCTGGAAAGGGAGAATTGAAAATATGGTATTATAATTGGTAGGTACTTTTATATTAGAAGATGAGCATTGACCACATGTCCAGAATCTCATCACAAATTTTCATTCTTAGCAACGCTGTTGGCCTATATTTTTCATCACATTTGGTTCTTATGGTTTTAAGTTTATGATATTTAAAATAAAATACGCAATGCTAATCAGATATATTTAAATTATAAATATTAATAAATATATAATTTAT
>APFE031409839.1:0-14885 GCA_000404065.3 Pinus taeda | reverse complement strand
CACCTCCACCTCCTTAGAAAACCTGAAAATAAAACAAAATTGGATATCATTTCATTCTCTTTATCAATATATACATGATAATATAACAAACAATATGTATATAAAATTACAATATAAATAATTAATTATAAAACACAATTTAATTAATAAAATTTTATAGAATTTATATAAATAATATAAAAGTATATTGAAGTAAATCACAAAAAAACTCAATGCTTATTCTTAACGTGCAATACTATTTAAAATTAATAGGTTAATTATATAAAATTTCCACTTCCATCTGCACGTTCTTAAAAAACTAGAAAATAAAATAAAATTGGATATTATTTCATTCTCTTTATAAATATATATATGATAATATAACAAATAATATGCATAAAAAATTACAATATAGATAACTAATTATAAAAACACAATTTAATTAATAAAATTTTATAAAATTGATATAAATAATATCAAACTATGTTGAAGTAAATCACAAAGAAAACTGAATGTTAAAATCAATAAATTAATATCTAAAATCTTAAAAAAATAAAATAAAATAAAAACAATTTGCATAGACACAAATTATCGAATGCCCCAATTTTCGAAAATCCCCGCTCGTCATAACCGTAACAAACACAAAACCCAACGAAATTTTCGAAAACCTCCACTTAATTAAACTACCACGAGCTGAAAGCGGAGGGAGGGCATCACTCGAGCCGTTACTAATCCTTTGAGGGCTTTGGTTTACATTCAAATTGATTAACTTCATAGAAACGAGTGAAAAATTTCAAACAAATGGAGCCTGACTAATCCTTTGAGGGCTTTGGTTTACGTTCAAATTGGTTAACTTCATAGAAAGGAGTGAAAAATTTCAAACAAATGGTGATCTAGAGAAGTTTGCGATTATGATCAACTCGATAATTCCAGTGATATCATATCTAACAAAGGTGTTCTAAAATTACTTCGAAAGTAACAGATCCAAAAAGTTATAAACCGTGTAGCTGTAAGGTCATCCTCAACAACAGAGAAGGAGGCTTGAACCAAGGACCTGAACAGGACGTAGAACCATGCACAAGGACTTGGGTGAAGATACTTTTAATGTGGCCAATTATGTTCCTAGAAAGTGATTTTTGTTGCAACCAACAGAAGATTGAAATGCTACACAAAAATGAAATCTAAATCGAAATATCATAAAATAATTATCAAAATCAACGAGGACAGGAACGAGGACAGGAAAATAATTATTAAATAAAATGAAATAGAAAGAACAAAATTACGTTAACAACCAATTATCTAAAATTTAAATAAACACAGTAAATAAACAGAGTACCTGAAACGAATTTGGAGCAGGGGAAGAGAGTAGCCCAAAAGTGCTTTCGTAACAGCAGCAACAAGAGCGCATTAGAAGATAACAATTCTCCCCTTGGGGTTCCTGTGCATCAAATCATAAGAAATGAATGAATTTACTTCGAGAAATACATTGACTAAATCATGTAGAAATAGCATTGATCTAAATCATGTGGATACAGGAGAGGATCTTCTGGAATAGTCAGATTTGGATAAAGGAGAGGATCTTCTGGAATAGTCAGATTTAAAAAGAGATAGATGGAGTCAGATTTAAAAAGAGATAGATGGTATATCGAAATGAATAACAAAATCAATAAATAGCGTTGATATCAATCGATTGGATGTAGCGGGGATCTTCTTGAACGTTCCAAATCCATTGTCATCATCAATAGAAAGATAATTCAACAATTGCAACCAAGAGAGAATCCCCTGGAACGGATGACAGGTCCAGGTCCATTGTTGTCCTCTTCGGTCAACCTACAAAATTTTTGCCATTAAATTCTACGCACAGTCCTTAATTTGGAACAAAGACACAAAGCGTTTGATTGGGAACCAAGACAGAAAAACCAGACACCAAAATAGCGCTTCCAAGAAACGAACAGTCATAAGGACACCAAAATCGTAAGCTCTTCTTCTCTACAACTAACCGCCACACAAACACAAAACATTTGAGCACAATGACATATACAAAGAAAAGGTGTTGCAAACACAAAAAAGATTGGCTCCAAATACAAATGATAGATAGAACTTAGAACTATTCGTTGCAATCAGCCATATATTTATGCACCGCACAAAAACCTCATCTACTAAACCGACATAAACATTCCATCCCTCGTCTATCTCAAAAAAGCTGTGATCCGTTAAATAGTGGACCACAAAAAAGCCTAAGATGCTTTTCTTCAAATTCAATTCTAGCGCAAAGTAGTTGGGTTTTCTTGAAATTCAATTCTGGTGAAAAAGATGCTTTTCAATTAATTCTCTTCACATACACATCTATCGAGGTCGGTGCAAATTTGGAATGTTCACGCTTAAATTTGAATTTAAATGGTATCTTTGATACTTATTAAATAGTATTTTATGTAATTTTCGGGTAGTCTTTTTCTGCTCTTCTTGTTTTGGCAGTCAACAATTCAAATAATATTACAAGGTTAACCGGAGAAGCCGTAGAAGCTAGAGAGCATTTTATATTTCTCTATTTTTGTCTTAAAGCATTCATTCAATTTAATTGAATATTTTCATTTAGTTTCAATATTTTTTTATTTTAATTGAAAATCACAAGTTTTTTATTTGCATTTATATTTTACTTATTTTTTCGATAATTTTATATAATCTAGTTTAGAGTAAGTTCTTTCTTACGGAGTGTTTTCTATTATTAATAATTAATGTGTTAAAGCTATTACAAGTGATCCAAGAGAGATAGTTCCATTTTTATGTATTCAATAATATATATAGCATGTTTTTATTTAGGTTTCAATATTCAATGATATATATAGCATGTGTTTATTTAGGTTTCAATATTCAATAATATATGTAGCATGTGTTCATTTAGGTTTCACTACTAACAAATTTATTCTTAAGTTTGATATGCATCTTTTAATTTGAAAATCTCAAGTTTTTAATATCAAATTATATGTTTAGTCATTTACAAATGTGATTGGTAACTCAAAATTAAGATGAAGTCAAACTTAATTATATCACCATGTTTCTTTTAAAATAGAATAGAGATTCCAAAATTTAAATCTAATTATTAGTTATTATTAGATTTATGGTAGGACCATTAAATATTCTATAATTTTTTTAGTAGTATACACAAATCAAAGACTCAGATTTATGTGGAAGCTCGTTGTATTTTTTTGTTGATTTAGTGAAATTGATTAATTAACAAAATCTGTTATGAGCAAGTTTCATATGAAATGAGTTATGTTTTTTTGGGCTTCAGATACGGAAGCCATGGGTCTTGCCCATGGTATTATAACATACCCTATTTATAGACTAAGAAACTCAGTAATAAAATGGATATAAATCTTCATGGATAAAAAATTATTCCATGCTTTCTCAAATGAATATATGTTAAACTTGTAATAATAATAATGATATAGTTAATTCCATTTTTTTTTTTTTTAGCGAAGTGAGATGTATTATGAAGCAAATGTTTTGGTGTTTGTTGTTTATTAACATTTTCTAACCATTTAATTTATATAATTGTGCTAATATGTAAATTTCTAGTAAAAATGTATTTTTTTTAATATTGATAATTTAAATACATTTTAGATATTTTAAAGCTATTTTATACTAAAGGTTTAAAAGATTTGAAAACATATTTGAGAGTTAATTACTCTTGTCTTTACCTCTTTTTCTAAATCATATGGGAAGTGACATAGTTTATATTATTTTGGTTATTGGATTTGGGTGTTTAAATTTTTTTAGTACAATTTTCTTCTAAAAGTAACATGCACACTTTACTTTGTATCGTTTTATGTTTAGAGATAATTTTGATTTTTTTTGCTTTTTTTTTGCCTTGATCTTCTTCATGGATGTTTCTCTTGGCTGTAATTAGATTCAAATAAAAATTAGAAGATAAATATAAATGGATTCAATTTGTCCTTAGGGTACATTCATGTATCAAAAATTGTCATAGGGTCTTAAAATCATTAGAGCAAGCTTCCAGTGCGCCATGCGTTATGATTTTCATTACATCACATGAATTGAAAAGGCACATATGGGTGAGCTCCCCTCTCACTCTCACATACACAATAACAATCCAAAGAATCTATGATCCATCCTTATTAGTTGTTTCTACTATAATATTCATTTGAATCCAAAAATGCATAATTTTCGTTCTTTCCAAGTGATTGGAAGGATTCATAATGTCAAATTACACAATCATGATCCTTAATATCACCAACTAAAACACGCGAGTGAATCTTGTAGTAATTCTCAAAATTTTCTTTCATACATTTTCAAAAAAACTTTGCATGAAAATGTTTCTTCAAACAATTTTTATTCAAAGAAGAGAACATTTATGGTAGATACATTTACTCAAACATTTGCATGGTTCCAAACATGAAACCCTTATTAAAAGTATGAACAACGATAGCTTAGCCAAGTTATTTATTAATTTGGAGAGTAAAAATACATGGAAATCACTCCATCTTGAAATTATGAGTAAATAATAAATTTGGCATGTTTTGGCTATAATTGTGGCTAATAGGGTTAATGTTGAAGTCAATTTTGCACAAGAATTACATCCTTCATAAAGTAGCTTGGCACTTCTATAGAAAATCGCTCCCCACTAGACAAACTCAACGTATATATATATAAACTCATGTGTTTTAATGGGATATAAAGTAGCTTGGCACTTCTATAGAAAATCGCTCCCCACTAGACAAACTCAACTTATATATATATAAACTCATGTGTTTTAATGAGATTTGCCCCTCCATAAATAAAAGTTATCGTTTCAAAAAAATAAAAATACCTAAAATATTAGATATGATATTAAAATAGTTTTGTGTTGTTAGATAAATTTAGGGTTAAAAATAAAAATTTAATTCATACTACATAAATTTAATATTTTAAAATTATATTTTTTGGTTTATAATTAAATTTTAAATAAGATAAGGTTAAAAATAACCTAAATATAATTAGTAAAATAAATATATTTTTTGAAATATTAAAAAAAAATTATTCAATTGAGAAGTAAATTGCCACTCTATATGGAGTGTATGATAAATTATTAGATTCTAGAGGAATAATACCCACAATGAATAAGGTATAAATAAAATACCAATTTGTTTGGAGAGTATAATCACTTATTCCATTGACATGTAATCTTAATAAGTACTATCATGGACATCTAAATGACATGATTATAAATGTCTTGGAAAACTATGGGGATGACACTATTTTCCCGAAGAATGGACCAAGACATGGAATATGACAAAATTTTTCATGGTAAATGTTGTGAATTGGAATATTTTCATGAGTTATTTATAGTAACAAGAATTGTTGCCATAAGTTAAGAACTAGGATCTTAACATTAAAAGAAAATACTAAAATTATAGCTTTATTAAAAATTATATTGTTATTATTTAAAAATCTCTGTGTAAACTTTCAGGGTAGAAATATGTTAATATTACTATGAATGTTCCAACATATTCCATCAGGTTTAAATATATGCCATCAACTTAATAATTAAATTATAACTATGGAAGATCTATTTTTCCAATTAGCATAATTATAGGCATATCTATTTTGGAATTTATTTTCAATTTAAGGTAAAAGAAAATATTGACATTAAATTAACATACTACGGAAGCGATATAAATTAAAAAGGCATAGAAATTAACTAAACTATAACTTTATTAAACTTTATATTGTGACTATCTATAGTAATATGATTTATGGTAGCCATTACTCCCTTCTAATTTGGTTTAAAATGAGATCTTTATTTCACCATCCCTTATATCATGGTATTGAGATTAATTTGTAGAGAACAACCCACATTTAAGTATTCAATTGTCTCCTTTCCGTTTTCTATGTTTTCTTATGATTAATGATTGTCATATGTAATAAAAGAGGCCTGTGTATTATCTTTACATTCCAATACCTCCAGCATGTTCTCCTTTCCCTCCTGAATTTTTTTTTTAATTTTTGGGAAGAGTTTGTAATTTTTGTAAGTGAATTTCCTCAATTTATCAAAAATAAGTTGTTATTTAAACTGATTTCCTTGGACATCATAAAATTAGGTTTTATGGCAATGGTTTCACACATGTGTTTTGATCATGGAACTATTTTTCAATCTCCCATAGAATTTGAATTTCTCCAATGTATTTCCTTCTTGTTTTGTAGAAACAATTCACCCACGACATCCTCCATAGGAATTCATGGTTTTACGGTTATTTATGTACAAAAGGTAACTTCAATCAAATTTATAAACATACCTCTTTCATTAATTACATCATTTCTAAAGTATTATACCAATGATGAATCAATTTTCATTCTCGTGCACCCAATTGAAGAGGAGAAGAGTAGATTTTGTTCATATATATATATATATGAACTATGCTTTTCATATCAAAAATTTATTTGTTTATGAAAAAATATACTTTTTATTATTATTTTACGTTTACGAAGAAATATTTCAATTGAATTTGAGGACACATGTATTGCCATAAGTTGTTTTTCAACTATTACATGAATAGTAAACTAAGATAGTGGTAATTTTTAATTTGTTTTTGTTTTATTTTTATTTTTTATTGTTTTTTCATCGAGCCTCTTTAAATTTGTCAAAAAATGAAGCATTATGTTTAAGAGAAAAATATATGAAAAATATCATATGCATTATGTTTAAGAGAAAAATATATGAAAAATATCATATGAATTAGAAAATTTCAAACTCATATGCTATTGGATAGAATATTCCTTCGTTAATCAAACATCATCCAATCCAACACCGAAGGACAAATTTTTCCCTAATTTCACTAGCATACAAAAATTTGCATAAGAGCTGCTAGAAATGTGTATTTTAAGACCTCAAAAGCCAATCAAGCTTGGAGAGGTTAAATTCTAGATTGAGTGCATAAATTTTCAATTCAAGTATATTAATAAATCTATCTTCTTAGCACTCAAGAAGCTTTATCGGCCAATTACAAATGGATTGTTGGATAGGGTGGTTAAACTACTTGATCACATGCTATTTTTTTCACCTAAACACTCCCTCTCTTGCCAAAATGTGTAACCTAGATCGATGCTAGCTCTATATATATATATAGAGAGAGAGAGAGAGAGAGAGAGAGAAGTGTGCAACATATGGTAAAATTCTTATTCAGTCAAGCTACATCATAAAGAAAATCTTTCTCCGTTGATGGTCCATCATCATAACTGAAAAGCATTCCATGGAATCCATTTCTCTAAGTTAGTCACTACAAAAAATGGTAATGCGCATGCATGATGGTGTTTACAAAGAAGATAATGGAAAGGCATATAGAAAATAAAAAATAATACTTATTTCTACACTATTTTATCATGTCAAAGTAGGTATGGATTGAATATTCAATTAGCATTATCATTAAAGTTAGAAAAAATTGAAAACATATAAAATAAATATTTTTGAAAATTTGATAATAAAGGTTTTTTTTGACCTAGTTTAACTAATAGAAAAAATGACTTTTTCACTGAATTTTTTCTAGCTAATTTGAAACAATGAAAGATCACAATATTTCTTGAAATTGTCTTGGTGAATTCGAATGAAAAAGCCAATACCTCTATAAGTAAGACTGTACCTTCTTTTTTCAAATAGTTTTTAAATAATATTTATTCTATTCGAAATAATATTGTTTATACTTATTTTTTTATTTTTCATGATGGTCTCTCCGAAATATTCTATTCCCTCAAAATTGCTTTCTATTGTGAAGGGTGGTTCATAATACAATAATATTAAATTATAAATTATATTTGGCTAAATATAAAATGGTATATTCTATATTTATATTAACTAATATAATTTATTATTATAATCTTATTGATAGTTAATAAAAACAAAAACATTATTTATTTATTATTATTGTAAACTATTTTTTACTGTTGATGCAATGTCTTATTCCTAGTTTAGGTGAAAACAACTCCAAATATATAATTTTTTATATTATTATTAATTAGCGTAGATAATTATTATAATATCTTAAGAATTAGTCTATATATATAGACAATATTATGCATAAAAATATTATGTGCACCATTCTATATTTTGTTAATAGAACATGTAATAATAGACTTTCTTTAGTAATTCGAATTAGGATTTGAGTAAGGAAGATAATGATAATTCCAAGGATTGTTTCAATATGGACATGTCTAAGAATAAATTGAGGATAAGAAATTATTTCTAGGTTAGACAAAAGAATAAGTGATTCACGCCTCCATAGTAATGCTTGAGAAGAATAAATTTTGGTGATTAGTTGGTCCATCTTAAGCATTACAATTATTGAAACAAGAATATAATTTGAAGTAGAAAAGTTCATTATGTTCCCTTTAATATTCTATTCAAAGTTTAATTGATTGGTACCAACTAAACCCTTTTACTTGATAAATTTGGTTGTCATATTCAACTGAAATATAGAACCAGGTATCCCCATTGACAAAATACACCAAAATATAAAGATTTCAAAAACAAAAAACTAAATACTCTTGATAAAGTCTATGCCCAACAAGTTTCTAGGGTTATATGTGAAGTACATTTTATTGAATTTATTCTTCTTCCACATTTGAGTTATGTTCTAAATTATTAATTATCAAAAAGTTATTATATGTGAATTTCAAGGTACAATTTATGTACAAATAGGTTCTATATTTTATGTTTTACTTTGAAACTCCAAATTTTTTAATTTAAAAACAAATAAATGTTATTTTAAAATTTAATTTTAATTTTTTCTTTTTTCCATCAACACTTAGGTCATTGTAACATTGAAATTGCCAATATTTTATCTCAAAAACAATTAAATGTCTTTTTTTAATTTAGCTTTCAATTTTTTATTTTCCATTTTTTAAAATTTAAAAGTTATTTATTTTGGTTTGTTATATTTTTTAATTTAAAGCTTTTTATGTATGTTTATAAAATGTCATTAGTATTTTTTTTTCTAAATTTAGATAACTTTTTGTTTTTTTTGTTGTAATTAATATTCCTTAAATTCAAGGCTAACATTTAATTAACGGTGTGTAATGGAATTGCAGCCGTTTCTTCATTATTGAAGGCGGATTTCACAATGAAAATCTCTTCAACCTCAGCATTTTGTTAAGAAATGACGGAGGAATTTGAGCCATTTCCACATTGTTCAAGCGGATTTCAAAATAGCAATGTCTGCCAATTGTTTCAATATGTATCCAAATCGATCCACAATGTTGTTGCCTATGTATTTTTGTTGGGAGATTGTCAGACTGAATATATATGGTTGTCTTGTGTTTGATCACGCTCCTGTGTAACTTTGTCCGGAGAGCATCAGGTTGAATATACTAAGGTCGTGTGCGTTGCTTGTGTATTTTGGGAGCATGTTCGCTTCAGCACGTTCAATTTGTGGTTTGTGCAAAGGCAGCGAGTGGTTATACTCGCGCGATCTAAGAGGAATAAATATCCGACAGACCACCTGCGTCCGAGGATGTAATCGTGCAGACAAATTTTCTAATAAAAAGATTGCACTGGCTCCTGCATTTCTAGGAAACAATTACGCGGGCTCCTGCATTTCTAGGAAACAATTACGGAAGATTTGTATGAAGTCCGTGGGAGAGGAAGATCCATGGAAGCTGTCAAATCGCTTCATGAATCCATAATCTCCGGCCCAAGCAAGTATTAGATTTGATCTTTTTGTTGTCAAGCTTATGTGTTTTAAAATTTCTTGATGTTGTTAGGGTTTGTAATTTCTTAATTCCAGGTGATTATCAAGAAACTAAATTATTATTTTCGATAATACAAGAAAAATCATTTTTTTAGTATATAAATGCAATAGCATTAGTTTTTAAGAAATAAAGATTATATTATATATATACTGCCGAGAAAAAAAAGGCTCCGCGTGTTGTAAACCACTGTTAGCTCAAGCCGCAGGGGCGTTCGGGAGGAAAATAGAACACATAACATAACAATAACCTCCAGTAAGTACGATGCAACACCACAATAACATAACAATAAAGATTATGACGAGTGGAGGTTTTATGAAGTTTCCTTGTGTTTTGTGTTTGTATGTTACTTGGGTTTTCCATGATATATGTCTAGGTCATTGTGGCTTTTGTTTATTTTATTTTTTAAACATTTTATATGATTAATTTATGGTAATTGTGTTTTTTTGTGATTTTATATAATTGATTTGTTGATTTTAAAAAGTTCTCTATATTAACAAGAAATAATATATTTATTGAGTTTGGTGTGATTTTTTTTAACATTTTTTGATACTATTTATATAAATTTTACAATTTTTTTTAATTAAATTGTTGTTTTCATAATTACTTGTTTATATTGTGTCTTTTTATACATTTATTTGTTATATTATCATGTATATTTTAATATATGAATTATCACAGTAAAAAATGAATCAATAAGTATTATAAATAAGGAGAATGAAATGATATGCAATTTTCACTTTTTTTAGGTGTTTTGAGGAGGCGACAGAGGTGGAGGTGGAGTTGGTGGTGGAGGAGGAGGTGGAGGTATTGGTGGAGGTGGTGGTGGTGGTGGATGTGGAGTAGGAGGAGGAGGTGGAGGAGGTGATGAAGGCAGAGGGGGAGTTGGTGGTGTTGGTGGAGGAGGTGGTAGAGGTTGAGGTGATTGAGGAGGAGGCGGAGGTAGATGTGGTGGAGGAGTTGGAGGTGGAGGAGGAGGTAGAGGAGGTGGTGGAGGTGGAGGAGGAGGATGCGAAGGTGCACGTGGTGGAGGAGGAGATGGAGGAGGAGGATGCTAGGGTGGAGGTGTAGGAGGAGGCTAGGGTGGAGGTGGAGGAGGTGTTGGTGGAGCTGGTGGAGGAGTGGGTGGAGGTGGAGAAGAAGGGGTTAGTGGTGGTGGTGGTGGTGGAGGAGTAGGAGGACAAGGAAGAGGTGGAGGTGGTGGAGAAGAAGTAGGAAGAGGTGGAGGTGGAGGTGGATGTGTAGGAGAGGAGAGAGGGAGTTGGTGGTGGAACCAGAGGTGCAGGTGGAGAAATACGAGGTGGATGAGGAGGAGGTCATGGTGGAGGAGGTAGATGTGATAGAGGTGGAGTTCTAGGAGGAGGAGGAGGAGGCAGTGGATATGGAGGTGGTGGTGGAGGTGGAGGATATGGTGGAGGAGGAGGAGGAGGAGGTGGTGGTGGTGGAGGAGGAGGATATGGTGGAGGAGGAGGAGGTGGTGGTGGTGGTGGTGGTAGTGGTTAACTAGGAGGTGGAGATGGAGGTGGAGATGGAGGTGGAGGAGGTGGAGAAGGACGAGGTGGACATGGAGGAGGAGGAGGAGATGTAGGTGTAGGAGGAGAACGGGGAGGATGAGGAGGAGGAAGAGGTGGTGGGGAGGTAGAGTTGTAGGTGGAGGAAGAGGTGGTGGAGGTAAAGTTGGAGTTGGAGGAGGAGGGGGTGGATGCTCTAGAGGTGGTGTTGGTGGAGGAACTGGAGGTGGATGTGGTGGAGGAGGAGGTGGTGTAGGAGGCAAAGGTGGAGGTGAAGGTGGTGGAGGTTAATGTGTAATGGGAAGAAGAGGCGAAGGAGATGGAAGTGGATATGGAGGATGAGGCGGAGCTAGAAGAGGAGGAAACATGTGAGGGGGAGATGATGGAGGTGGTGTGGGTGGTAGAGACAAAGCTCAAAGATGAGGTAGAGTAGGAGGGGGAGGAGGTGGAGATGGTGGTGGAGGAGGAAGTGGTGGTGGAGGAGGTGGTAGAGTAGGAGGTTGTGTAGGTGGATATGGTGGTGGATGAGGTGGATGTGGAGATGAATGTGTAGGTGGAAGAAGAGGTGGAAGTGGAGGTGGAGGTGGTGGTGGTGGAGGAGGTGGGGGTGGTGGAGGAGGAGGCAGAGCAATAGAGGAATGTGGTAGAGGAGGCAGAAGGAGAGGTGGAGGTGGAGGAGAACAAGGAGGAGTTGGATGAGAAGGGGGAGGATTAGGTGGTGGAGGTGGTGGTGGAGTAGGAGGTGGTGGAGGTGGTGGTGGAGTAGGAGGTGGTGGATATATAGGTGGCAGTGGAGGAGATGAAGGAGGAAGAGAAGATGGAGGTAGTGGAGAAGGAAGTGGAGGAGGAGCTGGAGGAGGTGGAAGTGGATGAGGAGGAGGAGGGAGGAGGTGGTGGATGTGGAGTTGGAGTGGAGGTGGAGGTGAAGGTGGAGGTGGAGGTTGAGGTGGATTAGGACTAGGTGGAGGTGGAGGTGGAGGTGGAGGAGGAGGAGGGGGTTGACAGGGAGGAGGTGGAGGGGAATGAGAGGGTGGAGGTTCAGGTGGTGGAGGTAGAGGTGGTTGTTGAGTAGGAGGTAGTGGAGGAGGTGGAGGAGGAGGAGAAGATGGAGATGGTGGAGAAGGAGGTGGAGGAGGAGGTGAAGGTGGAGGTGGAGGCTGAGGTGGATTAGGAGAAGGAGGAGGTGGAGGTAGAGGAGGAGGAGCGTGTTGAGGTGGAGGTAGTGGAGGTGGTTGTGCATGCGGAGGTGGAGGTGGAGGATGAGGCGGAAGAGATGAAGGTGAAGTTAGAGGTAGATGTAGAGGAAGTGGTGGTGTAGGTGGACAAAGAGGATGAGGTGGAGGAGATGAAGGTGGAGTTGGAAGTAGATGTAGAGGAAGTGGTGGTGGAGGTGGACGAAGAGGCTGAGGTGGTTGTGTAGGAGGTGGAGACAAAGGTGGAGGCGTAGTCGAAGTTGGAGGAAGAGGTGGAGGTGGAGGTAGGGGAAGAGGAGGTGGAGGTGGAGGTGGAGGTGTAGGTAGGGGAAGAGGAGGTGGAAGTGGAGGTGGAGGTGGAGGTGTAGGAGGGGGTCAAGGTTAAGGTGGTGGAGGTGGTGATGGATGTTGAGGTGGTGGAGGAGCAGGAGGAGCAGGAGGAGGTGGAGATGTAATTTGAGGTGGAGTTGAAGGTGGAGGTGGAGGTGGAGGAGGAGGATGAGGTGATGGGGTTGAAGGTGGAGATAAGAAATTTAATTTAAGGATCATGTGTTAAATTAAAATATTATATTGCCAATCTCTCCTCCACTGTTGGAAATGAAAGCTACAGTCTCATGAATGAAGAACATATCTCTTCACACACATAATATCCTAGTATTAAATGATAAGCAATACATTTAGGAAGATTTCCTCCATGCACAAATATAGTCATTCAAGTACATGAAATTTCCTTACCATTTAAATGTAATACCTTGGCAAAGAATTTGTAATATTTTTAAAGATTAAAATATTACTGTGAATGTTCCAACACATTCCATCGAGTTGAAATATATTCCATCAAACTTAATAATTAAATTACAACTATGGAAGATCTATTCTTCCGATTAGAATAATTATACGCATATCTATTTTGGAATTTGTTTTCAATTTAAGTTAAAAGAAAATGTTAACATTAAATTAACAAACTAGGGAAGCCATATAAATTAAAAACGCATATAAATTAACTAAATTATAACTTGATTACAAGTTCTATTGTGATTATCTACAGTAACATTTTTTTGCATACATATTTCAAAAAAAATAATCTTAGTGGATAATTTTAGTGGCGAAATTTACCACTTGGACAACATTTAAGGGTTTCCAATTTTGAATGGAATAATTTTTTGTATCATAGTGTATTATTAATAGTAGCCCCAAAATTATTTTATTAGAAAATTTGGTATAGAGGTTAGCATAGCCTTATTTCAAGGGAGATCTACAAAACTAAAATAGCTCCCGAAATATTAATTTCCATTTACCCCAATTTTCAAGGATGAGGATTTATGGTAGCCATTTCTCCCTTCTCATTTGGTTTATAATGATATATTTATTTGTTTATTGAAATAATTTACTAAAGTGTTATAAACCCTAAAACCTAAACCCTAATCATTTTAGAACATTTTAAAAAGTGTTTTGTAATTTTTATTTAAGTGTTTATTAAGATAAATTACTAAAGTGTTATAAACCTTAAAACATAAACCTAAAACCCTAAGCCCTAAACCCTCAAACCCCCTAACCTAAACCCTAATCGATTTATAACATTTTGAAAAGCATTTTATACTTGTATTTAAGTGTTTATTAAAAGAATTTACTGAAGTGTTATAAACCCTAAAACCTAAACCCTAAAACCTAATTTTCGTTTTAATATTCTAAAAATTGTTTTGTAACTTTAGTGTTATAAATCCTAAACCATAAAATCTAAACTCTAAAACCTAAAACCTAAAAGCTAAACCCTAAACATGAAACCCTTAATCCCAAACTGTAAAACCCAAAAGGTAAACCATAAAAACTAAGAGTTTGATAACATTTTAGAAATCATTTTGTAACATTTATTTAAGTTTTTATTAAAATAATTTACTAGAGTGTTATAGAACCTAAACCCTAAACCCCAAATCCCAAATCCTGTATCCTACTTCTTAAAGCCTTTGTAACTTTAAAAGAATTTTTCTCCTCCTCTCCCACCACCTCTCCCTCCTCCTCCTACCTTCATCTCCTCTCCTTATCTCTCCCCCGTCCTTAGCCTCTTCTCCCTCATCCTCCTCCCACTACTCCTTCTTTGTATCCACCTCCCACACCCCTCCTCTGCTCCTCCTCCACAAATTTTTCGTCCTCCTCACCCCTCCTCGCCTCCCTCTACCTCCATTTCCCCCCCTCCACCTCCGCCTCCTCCTCCTCCTACCTTTGCCTCCTCCCTCTCTCCCACACCTCCACCTATGCCTCTCCCCCTACTTCCTCCCCCTCCCTTCCCCCCTCCTCCCCCTACCCCTCCTCTATTGTCTCCTCTCCCCCCCACAGCCTTGTCTCCTTTGCCTCTTCGCCATCCTCTCCCGTCACATCCACCCCCTCTAACTCCTCCACCTCCTACCACACACCTCTTCCTCTTCCCCTCCCTGCCTCATAGGGGATTCACTAAGTGAACCTCTGA
>APFE031409834.1:105613-118856 GCA_000404065.3 Pinus taeda | reverse complement strand
TGAGGGTGCATCTGTCAGTCTTATGCCTTCCACTACTTGGCAAGCTTTGGGCTCCCCACAGCTTGTGCCGGTTGCGCATAATCTGATGGCGTTTGACGGAGGAACCAGTTAACCATTAGGGATCCTTCCAAAGTTCCCTATTACTTTGGGAGGCAAAATCGTCTGTATCGACGTACTGGTTACCCAAGGTGCTTTAGATTTCAGTCTTCTCCTTGGCCGTGACTATGTTTACGCCATGGGGGCCCTTGTCTCTTCACTTTTTCGTGTGGTTTGCTTTCCACACGACGGAAGAATCATGACTATCGATCAATTATCATTCTTTTGTCTCCCGGTGCCTCCTGCACAGTTGTCATCCCCTCTTGGTTTTTATCCACCGGTTGTCTCTGCCCCACCGCAGGTCCACTACGTGGCTACTTATCCCGTGCCTGTATCCAGTGATGCCGCCATCGTGCATAGTGTCCTGGGGGCATTGGGTCTTGACTTCCAAGATGTTATCCTTCTACCAGGAGTGGCACTCTTGGAAGCTACGACTTCCTATTCATTCTCATGAAGTTCGTGTGGAGCATAGTTCACTTTCCTATGTCAAGCTCCTTAAAAAATGAAACTAGGTCTGGTCGAGCATAGTTCCTGATCTTGTGTCAATCTCGTTAAAAAATGAAACAAGGGTTATGAGGATAGTTCTTTTACTGTTTCAACCTCATTAAAAAATGAAACAACTCCCTATCCAAATCGAGTCTTTTGATTAATATCTCGTAAAATACAAGTCGAGTCTTTCCAAGATCTCAAAAGTGAACCTTCATTCCATCCACTTCGTTGAATGCAATGAAGCTTGGGGGGCATGTACCTCGTTTTGCGTCATTATTCTGGGGGCATGCAAGCTTATAACAAGCATAGTTTTTCGTTTCAAGCTTGTGTAAACATGAAACTGAATTCAAGCATAGCTCTCCATGGTTCAAGCTTGTGTAAAAATGAACCCATACCCGAGTCACCTTTAAGCTCTTTTCTAACTCGTAAAATATGAAAAGATTTCCGAGTATTTTTTCCTTTTTGACTCGTTAAAGAGAATAAAAATGGAGGTCTTCTTTCAACTCTTTTCTGACCGTCTAAACATGAAAAGATTGCCGAGTTGTTCATCTTGACTCGTTAAAAGTAAAAAAGAGGCGGTCGTCTTTAAACTCTTTTCCGACCGTATAAAAATGAAAAGATCGTCGGACCTTTGTCGTTTCAGGTTCGTTAATGGTAGCGAAATGACATGATATCAATCGCTTTTTTACTTTTTCGGGTCGGTGTCACTACTAATGAAGAGTACTCCTCGGTCGTAATGGCCGGGCGGTTCTTTCGAGCATAGTTTTATACTTTTTCAAGCTCGAGAGACACAACTTTACGAAAAAGGACACCCCTGGAGTTTCCTTTTTGCTGTCTTTTCAAACTCTCTAAACATGAAAAGGCGCCGAGTTTTTCCTTTGTCAGACTTGTTAAAAATTTAATGACATCGGGTTTCACCTCTCAAGCATATGCTATCCCCATCAAGCTTGCCAAAAATAACTGGGGTACTCGCCAGAAATTGTGGGGGAATAAAGGAACCGTAATCATTGTCGTCGGCAATATGTTGCTCTTGAACATGGCACTTGTCTGCATTCGTGTCTGGGTGGGGACATCTCGTCTTGTTTCACACTTGCCTCCCTGGGTTTGGGATATCCTATTTGACCATTCATCTGCTCATTGCCTTGTCGTCATGACCCCTGATCATTTGACATCAAATACTGCCAAATCCGCTGTTGTGCCACCGACATGTTCAAGAGAAGTTAACTTCTGCAGAATACTCAACCTCCCTCTGATATCTCACACAAAACATGTTATCCCTCTCTGTCTCGTGTTGATGATGTGGGAAACATTATGGCCCACCTTCGATCAAGATCACTTCCTGTCGACTTCAGCTCATTATCCAGGAAGATGACCTAGAGATTCCCTTCAGGTACCTTGGAGCCTGCATGCCTCAATGGCAGGTTCTTCATATTCAACGCGAGGTTTTCATCATTGGCCTCCGATCGGATGATTCTATGGGTGTTCGACACCGGCTCATTGATTCACATGCCGTGGATTGTACCTATAGTACCTTGAGGACCATCGTCATTATTGGTGGTACCTCTCGCGTCTGTTAACAGTTTTCATCATTGACTGGTAATCAGACGATGTTCATGCATGTTCGACTTACACTCCTGTATTCACATGCTTGAACTTGTACTGTGTTCAGGTCGAGTTAGAGCACAAGACCCCGGATTTTGCATATTAAAATCCGCGTTTCATTTTGTGGATTATTGTAATCACTACATGACTCATTTATTGGATGGCTGTGACCATACCTGAGTCCATTCATTGATCCTAATCGAATGGCTGCGTCCATGCCTGGGATCCAATTTTTATATACTCTGTTACGGATGGCTGTGCCCATACCACATATATCATGTACTTGAGATATCAGTTGTACTTCTTTTCGCAGGTTCTTCGGCGGCCATGTTTTCAGTCACACATGTTCTTGTAAAGCATTTCACCCCTCTGTCTCTCGGGCCTCATGCTTTAGGGGGCATCTGTTACACAGTAATTTGTCACCGTTTGTCACCGTCCCTGTTACCCCTCTCCTGCACCTTGGAGGACGCATTTCGGGACTTGTGAGAAGTGGCAAGACTTGAAACCACTTGCATAATTCCCCTCTGAACATGAGCTTCATATGCCCTGAAGACATCTCCTGCAACTTTCCCTTAAAAATAGCCCTTTTTACATTAGCGTTGGGCCACTGTGTTCTTCCTGCACCAATGGGGAAAATCCTATAAAAGGGGTGCGATATTAGCGCTCTGTCCTAGAGTCGCAATCACGCCAACCTATTTGGGCAATTTTTTTAACCAATCAACCTCCGAAAGTTCTATCCAACTCATTCACCAATAGAATCCAAGTTAAATGAGGATGGTTTGGCTTCGAATATCCTTGAATGGGAAGTAGTTTGCCACCATTCCATAGAAGTTTCCAAGTGATGAAGCCAAATCCATTATTGTTGTGGTTGATCTTATCCCTTCCTTTTCATCTATAAAAGCTTGTCTCCATGGCTTGAGCAAGCTAGTTCTAGTTCTAGTTCTAGTTCTAGTGGTGGTAATACTTGTGCTGAAAGGAAGATATGAAGAGATTAGAGTTGCAAGAGCCTTCTTTGTGTCCATAAGGCTTAACCTAAGTAAGGAGATCTTGTCACCAAAGAGAGAGAGGCTTGTCCCTCATTCCTTCAAGCTTTGCAAGACTTGTGTAGCTGAGCACCCAACCAAAGGAGGACTTAACGTCAGGACGCTGGTTGTATTCTCCTTTGTTGATTATTAATAATATATGACTATCATTATGGTTCCACTCTCATTGTTGTAATGATTGATGTTGATGTTATATCCTTCCTGACTAGTGTATAATTGCATTTATTAGATTTCACGCTTGTGTTTGTGTTGTTCTCTTTGTGTACAGGTGTCCGTTCACGGAGATAGTGGAGGATTGTGACCGGCCAAAGCAAAGGAGCATGGGCGACGTCTCTTCTACGAATGAAAGCATTGGAATCCAAGTAGGTCTTCATCACCTACCTTTTATTTGCAATTAGGGACTTGCGTGATAGCATTGTTTGATTGTTGCAAGACCTGTTCTGGGCTAGTAGGGATCGCCTCTATCCGTAGAGGGGATTTACCTCTCCAACAATTTGGCGACTCCATTGGGGAGTTTAGCTTGTTGTTCGATTTGTAAACTTTAGACGACGTCTGAAGCATAGCCAGATAGCCTTTGAAACACTATTGCTTTGCATTAGTGAAGTAGATCAAAGCCGCTTTAGTCAATCTCCGGTTTGGTTTACGGACTGAACAATTTGGATTTTCTCTTGCCTCTTTGGTTTTCTCTTATTTGCTTGCTTGGATAGCTTTTTGGATTGAATTTCTTGCTGCCTCTTGCTTCCTGGCTTGCCTAGATACTGTAAACCAAGCTTTGGACCACTTATTTTTCTTTTTGACTTGGCAAACTTTATTAGCACGGTTTTTCCTTTGACAGTCGCGCTAGTGGCCCTTATCACTAACTGACAACCCGCGCCAATCCCTGTATAGCGCGAGTTACAGCTTGACAGTCGCGCCAGGCCTCTTAGCTTTTTGAGTTCGCTTGTTTGCCTGCCTTCTGAGCTTGGATTTGTATCTTGCCACATCTTTTTCAATTACTGGAGTGTGTTTGATCCTTTTCTGACTGGTTCTTAACCTCCGTCCTTCGGGTGTTTGCCTCTTTCTATCGATTTCACACCTTAACCCTAGGACATCTAGTGGCCGTGTGTGTCGAGCCTTCCGTAGGAGTTTCGGTTTTCTTGATTGTCCAGTCGACTTTGCGATTGCTTTTCGCACTTGTTCAGTGATTGTTGAAGTGTTTTTGGTTGATTTCCGAGTGACTTGCTTCTTTCTTGCTTGGATTTCATTCCAGCTTTGTTTGAGCTTGGATCACATAGCTCGTACAAGCCTTTGTTTTTCTATTGGTTTGAAGAACTGTTTTGGTGTCTTGGGATTTCATTGTGTTCTCATTGAGTGAAGTTTTTTCTTTTACTCGGTGTTATTGTCTTTCAAAATTCATTCTAGTGCATTGTGCCTTTGAAAATAAATCGAACAAATCTCTTTTGCATTCAATAGTTAATGGAATATAACTTTTCGTTGATTTATATTTTTTTTTGAAAGAAAAAAAGTTTTTATTTGCCATTAGCTGCATTAGGGTGTTTGGTTGATTGTGCTCATTTTGTTTGATTGAAAATTCTTAACCCTCTCATAGTTAGTATTCATCGAACGAAATGGTATTCTTTGGCATATAGCTTGCATCTAGGCAATTGTGAAAGATCACATACGGTAGGACCTGAAATCGAAACTTAACTAAAGATCAACCATAAAATAAACCGAATAAACTTAAAAACGCATTGGAACATAACACTCACATTCTAGAGGTCTAGGCTAGAGACGTGCTCCGGCGTCGTTAAACCTAGTCACTTTGTTTTCGCATTAAGGTTGGGTGATTCCTCCTTGTGTGATTCGATTGTGGTCTAGTACGGACTTGGGACCCCACGTACCATCGCGTATATACGGGGAGACTCCACTAGGCTTTCATCCTTGATCCATAGGAAGCTTTTTCTGCCGCCTTACAAGCCGTAATGCACCGAACACAGCATTCGGGAAGATTGACTGCAGTACGGAAAGTCTTTGGTTTTCATACGATTGCCAAGGTGTATAAGTAGTTTTACGGATTGTCTGGTAAACCCCTTGCCTAGTTTCTCCAGAGCAATCACTTTTCAATCCTTTTCAGACTCCTTAAAAGAAAAGGCTCTATTGAGCATTTGTCACTTCGGGCTCATTAAACATTCGAAGGTGACTAGAGTCATCTTTTGTCCTTTTCTCTACCCTTAAAACATGAAAAGGTCAAGTTGTGTCCTAATGTCTTAAAAATTTATTCAACCACGATTACATTCACCTTGTTAGATCTTGTTTGCGTTTAGTTTTGAGTAGGGTCTCTTATCGTTAGTTTGTCTAGGGTCTTTGTTTGATCATCCTGGCAGATCCATCGATCCCGTCTCCCGTCCCAAGTGACCAAGGGTCTCCTTCTTTTGCTGTCCCTGAGACACTGGTTTGTGGCGACACTCTCCCTATTGTTCCGAATTTCCAACCGTTGAACTCTCATGCTCCAGAGGACGAGCTTTACGACTTGTTCTGGAACCTTGTTTGGGAGCCCTCTGAAGAGGATTTTTCCACTACTCCTGTTGGTGTTTCATCTCTGATGGCTTCTTCCGACATGGAGGATACATCTCCTGTCTCAAGTGGAACACCCGTTATGTCGAGTATTGATACTCCCATTCCCGCTACATCCCCAGTTATCTCTACGCCCTACACTGTTACACCTCTCGGTGTCACAGTGCCGGCGCGCTATAGATCTCTAAGGGATGCTATGAGCTCTGCGACTTCCTCTTCTATGTGGGATCACAACATTGTCCCTACTATGGGACCTTCTGTTTCCCAAGTTCACCATACTGCTGTTACATCAGTTCCAACCAACCCAACCGTTTGTGTCGCATCATCAACTCCAATTGCTAGTGCCGTTACAGCATCTTCTGCTGTGACTTCTGTTGCCGTCCCGTCTCGAGGCCCGGTACAAAGTGGTCCATCAGCACATACTGCTAGAGTTGTCCATCCCACAAGTGGTGCCCCACCTCTTTCTAACGTTATTTCAGCAGGGGGGCATATTCCCAATACTTGCATGTTGTCCAGAACCCGGGCGGGCAAGGCCCCTATTATGATCCTGTCAATCATTATCTGTATACCTCCTTGCCAACTGAGCCCTATGTTGAGGCTTCAGTTCCGTTGAATGTGGCTTGGGGTACCGCCGTATATGGCGATGGCCAGTTCCATCCAGGTCAAGGGCAGCCATCCCAAGGACCACCCTATCAGGGTCAACTATCCTACTCGCAGCCTAATCATGGGCAGCAGTATTATGGCCAGACCTATCTAGGTCAACCTGGAGGCTCGCAAGGACAACCCTATCAGGGACAACCTTTAGCCTCTAGTGGTCCGTCTTATACATATCTTGGGTAACCTTCTGGAAACCCGGGACAACCCTATGCTCAGCAAGGACAACCTGGGCCCCAGCAGGGATACCCTTCGGGGAAACCCTATGGGAACCCGGGACAACCTTACGTGTAGCAAGGTCAACCCGGAAACCAACAAGGCTACCCTTCTGGGCAAGGTGGCCAACCTTACGCACAGCAAGGCCAACCCACTACTCAACCTAATCAGTCATCTGGTCTACAAGGACAACCTTTGGTTGCGCAAGGACAACCCATCGCTCAGCAAGCTCAACCTTCTGGGCAAATGGGACCGTCTCAGATCCAACCAGGACAACCTTCCGGCCAGATGGCCCAACCTTCGCAAGGATATCTTTCTGGGGCAGCTCAACCGGGCATGCAGATGGTTCCTGCTTCACAGCCTCAACCCGGTTACCAACCCCAGAATCAAGCTGGTCTCCAGTCACAAGGTGGGTACCAATCCCAACCTTCTTATTCAGGTGGGTACCAATCCCAACCTTCTTATCAGATGCCGCTTGGTTCCCAGGCTCAATATGGAGCACAGCAACCATATGGATATCAGCAACCCCAGGGGAAAAATCAATATGCCCCGTATCAAAATTACCAACAGCCGCAGGCCAACCCTTATCAAAATTATCAACAACCTGCAGGGAAGTATGGTAACCAATGGGGCGCTGGGGGGTAGAACCAGTATCAACCATCCGGTTCTGGATATAACCCTTATGGACAAAATTCTTATGGACAGGGCCCTTTTGGACCTGGTCCATCTGGACAAGGTCCATGGGGGAAACCTGCAACTGGATGGAATTCTGGCCCTACCTCATATCCACAGATGTCCTTCAACCCGCAGCTACCATTTCTAGCGACGTTGGAACTGCCCGATGTGTCGAAATTAACAAATGATCCCATTTTGCATAATCCACAATGGCCACCAGTTCCAACTAAAATACCTGGCGACTGTCCCAAATTTGACGGCAAAGCCGGAGAGGACCCTCAAGCCCATGTAATGACGTATCACTTATGGTGTTCGACTAATTCATGGCTTGATGATTCGATTCGACTTCGCCTCTTCCAAAGGACTCTCACTGGTTCTGCCGCCAAATTGTATATTGAATTGACCCGCGCGTCATTTCAGGATTTTAATTCATTGGCTATGGCTTTCCTTACTCACTTTCAGTTACCCATTCGGTATGAGACATGGACCCACCTCCTTACGTCTCTTAAGCAGGATACAGCTACACATATCTCTGATCATATACATGAATGGAGAAGGCGTCGTTGGTTGATCAAGTTTTGGATTCCTAATCAACTCCTCACTGATTGGTTCACGACTTCCTTTGTCCCTAAGATTGCATGGGACATTGCTATGGGAGCCTGCGTGACTGAAGAGAAAGCAATCGCACGTGCTCAGTACCTGGACTTAGTTTACTCTCAGTCAAGTACCTTGTATGAGTATTTGACGGACGCCCCGAGACCCAGTACATCCAAGGCTCCGTCGAAGCCATCTGTCGATGGAGTTATTGGCTCTGTGAACCCGGCCTCTAAAAAATCATCTTCAAACCCTGGGAAGCAAAAGTCAGGTGCTTCTAACGAAAACACTTCTCAGGGTGGTTCAAATTCTGGTAGTACTTCCGATTTCAACGCCGTCCAGTCCACCACAGTGGGTAAGGCCTCGAAAGGAAAGTAAAAGGGGAAAGGAAAAAATAAATCTGAGCAACCTAAATAGGAATACTCCAAACCTCCAGCTGAGGAAGGAGCTAAGCGCAAACCCAAATATCCTTGTCTCATTTGTGAGGATGATCACTACACTAAGGACTGCCCAAGGCGATCCGAAGTTAGTCGCTTGTTGAAAGGCGCTCCTGGGGTTCCTGCGGTTCTTAAAGAACCTTTTCCCTCTCAGCAAACTCAAATGGTGGCTGATTCGTCTTCTTCTCCCTTTGGTTCCCAAGTCTTCATGGTCGGATCTATTCCCGTTCATGTAACGACTCGAGCAAAGGAGTATCCGTCATCCGCTGGGAAGGAGCCAGAGGTTCCCTCAAGTGCTCCTTCGTCCAGCTCTGGTCCACTCCATATTGAGAGACCAAGTACTGAAACGACCATCTGACCCCCTCCTAAAGGAGTACTTAGGAGATCATCTTACAACCCGAATGCTCGTGTTGCCCAGCACTATAGCATCGTTGAGGAATTAGCACACGCTCCGTCGGCTATGTCCGCCTTAGAAGTTCTCCAGAGCTGCCCCCCTCAAAGGAAGTCCCTGCTATCGGCCATCGGTGGCATCGACCCGGCAGATTCAGATCTGATTACCTTTGATCTCGAGAGCCATGTCCCTAGGCTGCCTCATCATATCACTTTTCTTATCCAAGTCATCATCAACTCAAAAACGATTCATCGTATAGTTATTGATGAGGGCGCATCAACTTGCATTATGTATATTGCTTGTTGGAAAGCTATCGGGTCTCCGACTCTGAGCCAGTCTCCTATGACTTTGGAAGCTTTCGATGGGAGATAATCTCGTCCTTATGGTATTCTTCAATGATTGCCAATCACCTTAGAAGGGAAAACCGTGGAAGTAGAAGTTGAGGTCGTTGACGCGAATCTCACCTACAACCTCCTTCTGGGCCGGAGTTGGACATATGCCATGCGTGCCGCGGCTTCATCCCTCTTCCATGTCATCCGTTTCCCTCGCCAAGGGAAAATTGTCACGGTATACCAGCTCTCCTTCTTCACCTCCTCTTCTGAGGGAAATGTACCTTTCGTTGAACATACCTCCATTCCTTTTGAGAGTGTGGGAGCCGGGCTCTTCAAAGATCCCGCCCTTATGGGTGTTTTCTCCCTCCCACCTCCCAACCTCGCCTCTATCTCTATGATTTCGGTTCGTTCTGATCCCTGGGCCCCTCCCCCCATCGACCAGATAGAATCATGGGGCGAGGAGATGCCGTTGAGTCCCGTCGAGCTCAACTACATCGAAATCGTTGCTACATCGGCCCCTTCTGCTGAACCCGCTGTTTCAAGTGGGGCTCTTGACTCATACGATTTTCCCCCCTGGTTTGGAGAATGCACCTCCTCGGATCCGTTAAAAAAATATTTCCTTCCGACGAGGCCATTATAGAGACCATGTCTCTTGAGGAACGTCCATGGCCCCATCTTCACCACCATTCCTCGTTTCTCCCTACCCTCCGGGAAATGTTGGCTTGTCTCGAGCGGTTTGCTCTATGTCTCCCTTCACAGCCTCTTCAGACGCCCATCCAGATCTATCAAACATCATCTGAAGGAAATTTGGGGAACATTACGCAGACCCGATCCATCGACATCTCTGTCAAACCAGGGATTGTCGAGAACATCTATATAGGAGTCACTTGCACTCCTGAGGAGATTCAAATATATATCGCACTTTTTCGCGAATTTCGTGACGTTTTTGCATGGATGCTCGGCATCGATCCATCCATTGTAGTGCACGAGATACATATGTATCCCGGGGCCAAACCTGTTCGTCAGCGTTTGCACCCCGTGCACCCCCGTAAGGCGACAGCTATCAAAGCAGAAGTTGAAAAACTTCTTAAAGCTGGTTTTATTTATCCTAACCCACTTACAGATTGGGTCTCAAACATTGTCCCTGTGGATAAAAAGCAGGGTACTATTCGTCTCTGTGTCGAATACTGTGACATTAATCGAGCCTGCCCAAAAGATAACTACCCCACACCTTTTATCGACCAACTCATTGATGAGTGTGCGGGCAATGAAATATATTCATTTATGGACGGCTTCTCTGGTTACAATCAGATTAATATCGCACCCGCTGATCAACACAAGACGGCCTTTATCTGTCCGTGGGGTACTTTCACTTACAAAAAGCTCCCCTTCAGTCTTAAGAATGCCGGTGCCACCTTCCAATGTGCGATGTCTTACGCCTTTCATGATATCCGGCACATCGTACAGCCTTATCTGGATGACCTTCCCGCTCACTCAGCTAAGCGCTCAGACCACCCATCACATCTTCGCAAGATTTTCTTCGCTGTCGACACTACAATATCCAACTAAACCCGCATAAATGTGTCTTCTGCGTCAAATCTAGCCGACTTCTCGGGTTTATCGTCTCCCGAGAGGGAATCCATTTGGATCCCCTTAAAGTCAAGGAAATTTTGAATCTTCCTCCCCCTGCTTCTTTGTGGAAACTGCAGAGTCTGCAGGGTAAAGCTAATTTCTTACGATGATTTATTCCAAACTATGTCGAAGTGGCAAAGGGTTTCACACGGTTACTTAAGCGTGACACCCCATTTCGATGGGATGCCATAGTCGAGGAGTCTTTTGCACGTCTCAAAACTCTTCTAGTTTCCGCCCCTTTGTTGCAGCCTCCAAATTATCATCATGATTATACGTTATACCTGGCCGCTGCTGATACCACCATCGGTATGGTTCTAGTACAAGATGACGACGATGGCATCGAACATGTTATTTACTACCTTAGTCGCAACTTGTTAGATACAGAAACTCGATATGCATATGTCAAGAAGTTGGCCCTCGCTGCTGTTTGCGTTGTTCAACGATTTCGTCACTACATCTTGTTGCGTACTACGACGGTGATCTCCGATTGCAACCCCATGACTTATATTTTGTCACGACAATTGTTGGGGGGAAAATACTCGAAGTGTATAGTCATCCTCCAAGAGTTTGACTTGGAATTTACTGCTGCCAAGTCTAAGAAATCACTCGTCTTCACCGAACTGTTGTGTTCTTTGCCATCCGCTACTGCCGCCTCTCAGATAGAGGATTCTATTCTAGACGAAACTCTTTTCCTTATCAGCACCCTCGATCCCTGGTACGGGGACATTATTATCTACTTACAGATGTCCTCTTTCCGTCCCGAGACCTCTAAGGACGCTCGCCGACGGATTCGGCATCAAGCCCAACCATATCACATCATTGGGAACACCCTGTACCGTCTCGGTGTTGATTTTTTTCTTCGTCGATGCTTAACCTTTGAAGAAGCTGAGAGAGTTCTGAATGAATGCCACTCTGGTGCTTGTGGTGGTCACATGTCTGGATATGCCACTGCACAGAAAATCCTCCATGCTGGCTATTTCTGGCCCTCCATTTTTAAGGATTGCATTCTTGTTGTCCGTTCTTGTCATGAATGCCAGATTTACCAACGGAAGATGCGTGCACCCCCTACTCCGTTGCACCCCGTTGTAACCGTCGGCCCCTTTGCCAAATGGGGCATCAATTATGTGACCTGTAACCCTCGCTCGGCCGGGGGGCATGGATACATCATCATTGTTGTAGATTATTTTACGAAATGGGTTGAGGCGATGCCTACATTGTCAGAAGACGGTCACACCGCGGCGCAGTTCCTGTTTAATCATGTTATTTCGCAGTTCGGAGTTCCACAAGCCATCGTCACTGATCACGGAAAACATTTTCGTAATCATATGATGGCCGAGTTAACAACCCAGTTAGGCCTTAGGCATGATAGTTCGACCCAGTACTATCCTCAAGCAAACGGTCAAGTGGAAGCCGTGAACAACGTTTTGGTCACGATGCTTCAAAGAACTGTTGGCATGCATAAGTCCAGTTGGCATCTGATGTTGTTCTCCACTTTGTGGGCCTACCATACCTCCATGAAGGAAGCCACCGGTTTCACTCCTTTTTAGTTAGTTTACGGACTAGAGGCGACCCTTCCCATTGAGTGTGAGATTCCTTCACTAAAGTTAGTTGTCGAGTTACTCCCTGATACTACCCCTGTAGAAGAGCGACTTCTTTACTTAGAACAGCTGGATGAGACTCTTCGTCTAGCCTCCCTAGCTATTGAAGCTCAGAAGAAGCGAGTGAAAACTCACTTCGATAACGCTGCTAACCCCCGCTCTTTCATCGAGGGAGATCTAGTACTGCTCTATGATCAAGCTAACGATAAGCTAGGAGCAGGAAAACTCGAGCCTATGTGGCATGGGCCCTATATTGTGAAAAGAGTTTTACAAAAAGGTGCCTACGAGCTTATATATTATGAAGGTAATCCCCTGGACAGGCCCCAAAATGGGCTTTATCTCAAGAAATATTACGCCTGAGTCTGGGCACTCTCTCTTTTTGTACATACATATGCTTTCAGCAGTGTGTTGTGTGTGCGTGTTTATTTAGTTTTTATCTCAGTGTGTCGGCATGATCGCCGCTTATTGTGTCTTTTGCTTCTTGAACAGATGTCTGGATCGCCTTACATTGGTTTCGTTGATGGTGCTTCCTGCAGTACCCGCAATTTGTCATCTGCGGCATGGGTGATCTACGATCCTCGTGGTGAGTTAGTAGATATTCAAGGGGTGTGTCTAGGTTGTACAACAAACAATGTTGTTGAATACAGTGTTGTGATTGAATTATTAGCTGAGGCGATTAACCTCGGCATTCGCACATTGGTTGTAAATTTAGATTCTCAACTTGTAGTCCACCAGCTCAACAAGCATTATTCCGTCAGAGATCATCGTATTTTAAGGTTGTATTTACGTGTTAATTTACTGGAAAGAGATTTTGATTTCATTACTTATCAACATATTCCAAGACGACTTAATGCAGTAACCGATGCATTAGCTAACTATGTATTGGACAGACATTTGCATAATATGTAAATCAACATAATACCAAGAGCAT